>OZ038497.1:62095132-62160132 GCA_964036315.1 Acanthosepion esculentum
TAAATATTAAAATTCAGACAGCATTGGCTTTGTCATTCGTTCTGTTTTTAAGGCCTTTGGGCAAACAACTTCAGATCACCTCGATTGTTCCTCATGCCAATTAATTGACCCCTTGTATACAAGTTGTTGATAGATCTAAACTTTCTCCTGGTTTATTGGTCTAGAATTTAGCATTTCTTCTCACCATTTCTTGATTCTAGCATACTCATTTCTAGAATGTTTGTTTCAACCTCTGAATTCTTCAAACTATTGCATAAAACCCTCTAAATCACAGACAGTATATGTAAATCATTCATTTTTTCTTTTTCTTCTTGAAAGAAAACTTGGTTCTATATTTAGTAGTTGTATGTCATTAGTTTGTAATCTACAGGTTGTTGTATGAGCTGCAGACCTGGTTGTAGCAGTAACAATAGTATTGGTGGTTGGAAGACAAGCAGGAATGACAAGTGTATGAGTAAAGAGTTGGCATGTTGGTGGTGGTATTATGTAAATAACAAAGTACTCTGTCTTAATGATTTCTATTGCTGGGGGGATTGCTTCAGCACCTCACTGCTGTATTGTTACATGTCAACCCAGGCAGTTTAAGACTAGCTGTGGTCAGTTGGTGCTCATCGCTTTTCTGTATCTAGGGGGAGTTACTTTTGCTATGTAGTGGTCAAAGTGTTAAATTGCATCTTGCCCATGATAGATTAAATTTTTCGGTCATGGTAAGTTTATTTCTCTATTCTATTTTTGTTGATAATTTTCTGTATCTCTGTTACATGAGTTATTTATGCTGATTGTATTGTTTTTATATTGACACAAGTGACTTAGTTTTCATGGATAATGAAATGTATATTCACATGTGCACACATGGTTTATGGGATTTCAGTTGTTTGTATTTTACCTATATCTGTACCCTTGTTTTAAAACACAATGCTTTTTTGATCTTATTATTTTTTTAATTTTTTTTTTATTTTTTTATTAATCTTCAAAAACTGATAATAGAAAAGTTATATGTAACAAAGAAGAAAAATCAAAGCTAATTACATATTGAATATGGTTGTAATATTCTGGATTTATAGTGATATTTTGATAGTTTAAAATACATGAGGAGGTTGGAGGAAAATATCAGAAACCAATATAAAGAGAAGATTTAAATCTTGAGAAATTGATTTTTCTATTGTTTTAATAAAAGTTGTTTTTCAGCTTTCATGTAATCAAAAACACTTTCTCTTTTTCAACCTTTATGAAAACCTCATTTAAAAAAAGAAAAAAGGCCTATTCAGTATTTTTAATAAGTTTTTATTTTAAAATGCATTTCTCTCAGGTGGAAAACAAGATAAAATGACCTCATTTACATTGTTTACATTCTATTACATCCTCCTTTTTCTTGTTATTATCACAATGTTTTGGCCATTGTGTCCTCCAGCCTTCTTCAGGTATCTGTCGATATGACTAAATTTCTGAAAATGATTTCAATCTTTTTGTATTGATGTGATTACAATCTGATTGCCTATCTGTCATTTTTATTGTCAGATATGACCAATATCACAACTGAGGACTTTTATTAAAATTTCTTCAGTAGAACAATTCCAATCTTATGTTACAAAATATCCTATAGCTAAAATCTTTAACAGACAAATTATGCATATATAGTTTTTTCTTTTTTTTTTATTTGTTTATTAAGGTTTTGGGTCTTGAAAATGGGGAAATATCTGAAGACTTTTGAAAAAAAATGTGGACATTTTTTTGTATATACTATCTACTGACTGCTTTTCACTTTTATGAATGTACAAATAGCAAAGTAAAAAAAAAAATTAAAAAATACTAAAACAGTATTTTGTGGTTTTTGAATCAAAATTATGTTTAGTATATGCATTTTACATATCTATATTGTAATTATGGTGTATAAATGAAATTCATTTTCATTTGTATTCCTTTTGTGATTGCTGAATATTTCTTGAGTTAGAATAATTTATAAATTATAAAATGTATGAATGTAAGTAAATAGTATTTTAAGGAAAATAGAAACAAAAAACAATTATACTTAAAATAGAAAGATGCTGTTTAAGTTTTTAGGACACATGAAGAAATAAGACTTGGAGAATTTGATACTCACATGATAAGGCAAGAGGGACAGAGGGGAAAACAGCAAGTAACCAACCTAACAAGTTTTTGTAAATGGATAGCAGAACAGGGTATTGGAAAGATAGTAGAAAGACAAGTATTGCTTAGATTTACAAAGAATAGGAAGTTGTGGAGAGCCATAATTGCAGACTTCCTGATGGGACATGGCATATAGAAGATTAAGAATTAACAAAATAGTAGTGTATGATTTCATAACATATAGAACATATTATGAATTTATTGTCACAGTATATAAAATTTGTGGAGTAATGGATTCTGGCTTGGAATGAGGAATCCGTGCTAAGTTTGAATTCCAGTTGAGTTCATTACATTGCTAATAACCCTTGAGAAAGGTATGAATCCATCTCTTCTTTTCCCTGCTATGGGTAATAGCAGGACATACTGGATTCTATCGTCTTTGGTGGCAACTGGTCTAAAAGGAAAACTCTGAATTCAAACCAGCCTGGAGACGCTCAAGCTAAGAAACACCATTTCTACTGTGGCTGCTGTACATGTAGTGCCCGTATGAATCTTGATATAAAATTTCACTTGATCATCCATTGTTTATGTTTATTTTTTTTTAATATTAGCTTAAGTCTGGTACAAGGTTACAAGTTTAGAACATTCAATGAAAATTAAACTAGAATTATTGTAATGACTTTTAAAAACTATTTTGTTGATCACAAATCTCAATCTTTTTATATTTTTGAATTATGAGTATTAAGGTGAATTTGTACAAGGTCAATTCAAAACATACCAAGGCATTTAATATTAACAAAAAAAAAGCCTACCTCTTGCAATAAGCACCTTTAGGCTACTTCAGAAAATTCAGCTTAGGACCTCAAACATTTATAACAATCTCTCTCCACTTTTCAAAACAATCTGCAAAGTCATCTTTTGAGATAAATTGCTGTCTAATTGTATTCTTTGATCTTGTCTATATTCTGAAGTATTCTTTTAACAGCAATTTTAGCATTGGGAAAAGCCAGAAGTTGTGAAGGAGTCAAATTTGGATTGTAGTGGGATTAATATCCTGTGTAATATATCCATATTTCTGAGATAAGGTATTGTAAACATTTACACTAAAAGATGAGGACAACAGTCCAAAGTGTGTAAATAATCCTGTGTAATGTTTTGGCAAAAACCTCTGCATGAAATAAGAATGGGAAATTGTATTATTGTAATGAATCTACTTGTTCAGTAATTGTGAATGTGACAGTAGACATACCCATTCAATGGTGTCTGAGTAAACCCATGAGAGTGTCTACCATAAATAGTAAGGTCCTCTTTGATTTATTACCAAGTTACAACAAGGTTGCACAACTGAGTCTTGAGATATTCAAAATGGCTGGATGTATTCTGGGCAGCTCTCTCCTTCTCTCTCTCTCACACACACACACACACACACACACACACACACACACACACACACACACACACACACACACACACACTCACTCTTTATTGCTTGAACGTTATTTTTAGTAGATACCCATATTTGAGAAGATGTTCAGTTTTTATTTATTAAACAGTATATTTATTTATTTCATCTACTAGCCTGAACATTCGAGAAATATTATTAAAAAAATATGCATTCTTTGACAGGATTCAAACGTAAATAAAACTTGAATTAATAAATGAAAAATTAATTCCTAAACATATGTGTGTATGAATAAGTATAAAATATTGCACAATGAGTGTTGGTGGTAATAAAAGTACTCAATATAAAATAACAAAGCTAAAATTTATACTATTGATAAATATATATTTTTTTCTCACCTGAAGATTGCTGCATGAAACTCGGTTGTACCAAACAGTGAGAGAAAAAAATGTATATTAATTAATTTGTTTATAAACTATGCAGGGGATGTGAAGAATGGGCAAGTGTATTATTGCAATGAATCTACTTGTTCAGTCATTGTGAATGTGATGTTACACAATCCCATTCAGTTGAGACTGAGTAAGCTCATGTAAGTGTCTGCATACCATAAATTATAAGGTTCCCTCTGATTGGTTGCCAAATTACATCAATGTTGTACAGTTGGCTCTTGTGATCTTCAAAATGGCCTGAAAAAGTTTCAAACAGACTTTTTTTGTATACCTTTGAATGTTCTGTAGTTATTAGGAAAATAAAAAGAAATCTGATAATTTGGGTTAAAAGATTTCTAAAGATTCATGTTTGTTGTTGAGTTTGAAACAAAACATGTTTGAAGTTTGCCATAGAACAGACTTTCTTTTAATTCTTTCTGTTGTTAGTGTTGTTGTTTACTTGATAATGTTAGATTGTTGGATACTATTGATATGCAAAGGGGATTCAAATGAAATTCGGGCAGTGAGACTTTGGTTTAATTGCTACTTAGTGATTTCCTGGAAAACTTCAGAGTGAACCAAAGAAAAAAACCAAAGAAGCAATAAAATATAAAATCTTCATTCTGTCAAATGTTTCTTAAACATTTATTGGCTTATGGCCACATCATGTTGAAACATTGGTTCCTGTACAATCACCAAAGTTAAGCAACATCAAGCCTGGTCATTACCTAGATGGGTGACCACTAGGGAATACTAGGTGCTGTAAGCTTGGATGTGTGGGGGATGTAATGGATAATGGCTCAGAATTTGAGAGCCAAGTTCCAATTCTAGTTGAGTTCATTATATTCGCTTATGTGCAAATACTCTTGGGAAAGCTATGAATCCACTCCACCCACCAAGCTATGAATTAGTTAGTAAGACTTGTATTACTAAACCATTATCACCATAAGAAAAAAAATTCTTACTCTAAAAATATTTTCTGGCTTTAAATAACTTGAGAAGGATTGATAAGCTGTAGAAAATGAATCAATTAAACATTTATTTATTATTTTTTGCTGTATTCTCATAAGAAATACATTTCTAAGTGAAATGAATGTTTTTTCTTCTCTATTGATATGAAGGTGCTAAAAAGTAATTCTTGGTTTAACCAAGAAGTTCTTCTCCCTCCTCCCTTCTAGAAAACAAACTAATGTTTGTTCATCTGCTCAGATTTTGGGAAAAGGTTCCAACTTAGAACTTTTGAACAGTAACTATTCACTATAAAAAGCATTGTCTAAATAAAAAAATAAAAGTACTTTTTTTAATTTGCTTTTTAGTGTTGTTCACCAGCATTAAATGAGGTAAAAAAACTGGTTTGAATTGAATACAATAGTGGTATTCTTTTATTTATTTATTTTTTGTCAAGCACATCAGCTTTTAGTGAGTTGAGAAATCTTACCCTTTTAGAGCAGTCTTTTTTTTTTTTTTTTCATTCTTGTGTGTGTGCACTTGCAGTCTTCATGTAAGTTATGGTTTGAGAATGACTAATGAGGGGGTGCTAAAATGTTTTTGATCTGAACAACTTAAAATCTGGTCAAACAACAGGATTTTGGTAGAAAGACTTCTGATTTGGGATGAGAACTTTTTACTACCTCCTTGTAATTTTTGTAAATTTTGATTTCATACTAATTTCAATACTGCAATTTGACTCTTAAACAATAAACAAATTAAAACATAAATACTTGTTGCTTTAGTTTTTTGTTTTTTTTAATATTGAAGAAACAATGTGATTTCCTATTTTGATAGGAAATATTTTGTGAAAATATATAAAATTTGTGAAGCCTCTTAGGAGCTGGTGTTTACACATTGTGATTTTAATAGTTTACTAGCTAAAATTTAATTAAAAAAAAGTGAGGCATAAAAGATGTCAGAATTGATAGCGTTCACTATATTAAGGAATTTAGTAACACTAAACTGATTATTCATGAAAAGAACTTTTAGGCTGATCTCAAATTCTGTTTGTTTAAATTCCAAGATGGAATAATTTTCATTAATAACTGATGTTTCTTCATATTTTTGTTGATTTTTATCACAACTGTTTCAGATAAATACTCTCTTAGCATTAAAGTAGTGTAATGTAGAAATAAAGAAATCGCTTCTGAACTGGCATTCCATATCCCAGAAGTTTTTCATGGATGATGCTATAGCCAATTTGGTAAAGTAATCTTTAGAAAGTATTTGATATAAAAATGAAGATATAAAGATAAAACAGAGGAAAAAAAAAAAAAACAGGCCAAGAATTAACACCAACGGTTTTAATTTATCATACTGGAATTTCTCAAATAATTATTGGCTACTTGTCATAATTTAGTTGGACTTGAAAAATCACTTCAAAATGTGTTTGTGTAAAATGTTTCTTTTCAGATAAAAGTAAACATAGAACAGATAGCATATATATAATAATTCTATTCAGTTATTAACGTTGTACCATATCTCTTCAAGATGTTTGCAATCACTGCTCTCTACAATTGCCTATAAAGGCATTTTTTAAATATATTTTTTTAATTTAATTATTTTTTTTAATTGCTTTCAGCAATACTTTATGACCCCTCTTGTCTTTGTGGTACTCTATCTATAGGATTTTCTTTTAGTACATGACAGACATGGCTCTCCACAGTTCCTTGTATTTTATTGCTTTCAGCAATACTTGCTCCTTTATCACCCCTCTTTGTCTTAGAACAAATGTAGAAATGAGTATCACAAGCATGTCAATTATGTTAAGTTGTTTGGCGGCTCAGGTTTGCTACCTAGCACAAGTATTGAACTGATAGCCTTCAGCTAATGTAAACTTGTGTTTTAATTAGTTGACCTGTTTCACCTGCAGTTGAAATGTACCTGTGTTATCCTTTTTTAGTTTAAAAATATTTAAAAAGGCTTAATATACAATACTGACAAAAAGGTTGTGGCAGGAAGTAATAATTGAGGCACAATTGTAAAACATTGTCTAATTGTGGGTGGAGGAACAAGAGCTGGAAAATTGCAAGCTGACCGACATCAAGATGACATTATTTAATTATTGACTTAGAAAAAAGAAGATTTAAAACTTTGTCTCCAGGTGGAAGTTGCAAGTTTAGTAGTACTGATTTGGTAGGACAGGGAGACTTAGTTACTAACCTAAAAATAAAAATGAAGAACAAGTGACAAAAAAACTGGAAATACTAAATTTGTTCACCAAAATTTTATATCATAAACAAAAAGCCATTTTGGTTCCAATCTTGATAGGGAATGAATGCAAAACATTTTCCCCTCCCTAATTTATAGGCAGAAGCACACAAATGCATGCTGGGATTTCTAGCTAGCCAATAAAATAAGCTAGTTCTTGGTTTCATATGACTCAGTCTTGGTCTGTCTTGTCTTGAAGTTGTCTTGATGTTTACATATTTAAATTTGTTCTTGTGTGTCAACCCCAAATTCTGTTACTGTTTATTTGCCTTGCATATATTGTTTACTTGCTTTATATTATTATCACAGAAAAACAATGTGTGACCTAGCTAATGGACTTAAGCAAATCAATGCTGGAACAAGGTTTAGGAGATATAAGAAAAGACAAAATTTATTAAAAAATTACAAAGGACAGAAAATTGTGGAGAGTCATGCTTATATTTGTTCTGAAGATGCAGCATATAAAAGAAGTAAATCTACAAAGTAAAATAGATAATTTTATATGAAATGAAGTGGAAAGATTATAGTGAATCAATTGCTAGGTTTTCTGCTGGGAAAGTTGGTTCACTGTGTTGTGTTAGACATTTTTTCTCACCAGAATCTGTCTTATACATTACCATTCATCCTTGCATTGAATATTGCTGCCATATTTGGTCTGGTCTTTCTATGTATTTTTTTTTCTAAAATCCAAAGAATCTACAATGTTATCAGTCCTGATCTGGCATCTTGGCTTCAGTTACATTCCAACCACTATAACATTGCTTCCTTGTGCCTTTTCTTTTAATATTTTCATGGTATTTGTTCTGATCATGAGCTTTCCATTTTGGTACTGTGACTTTATGAATTTAAGCACAGTACTAGATTGACAACTAGGTTTCATCATTTTACTGTTGGAATGGCTAGATGTAACCATAAGTCCTATGCTAAGAGTTTCTTTTCTAGCACTTCTTGCTTGTGGAACTCTCTTCTGGTCTCTTGCTTTCCAGTCAACTTTGCATCAACCATTATTTTTTGTTTTCTTAATTCCTGTCATCTTTATTGTTCTCTCTCCTTAATTGTTTTTCTTTTTCTTATATTCTTTCACACTCAGTAGCTCCTTGCATTTTAGTGGCATTATTGCCTTTCTTGTAGTGAAATGATTAAAAGAAAATGTAGCGTGGCTCCTTTGTACATCTCTTCACAGCTATCCAACAATCAATATAGTAATGCTTAAAAACTATTTAAGCACCAAATATTTTAATAAAAATTGATATTGAAAATCAGAAGTGGAGAGGAAAGTATTTTTTTATTGCCAAAAATTAATCCAAGTATTACTAATAGAATAAGATTATATGTTCCTGTTTGAATTTATGGAATGAGGAGTTATCATTATTTACATGTGGACTATTGTCCTGATCTTTGTTGTTGTTATCACAAGGATTCATATGGTTGAGTTGTATTACCCCCCCCTTTTTTTTAAAACATTATTTTGGCTGTTTATCCATGACATTCTTGGGTATTCATTGTGTTCTGGAATGCTGTTAAATCTAGTTCTAGGTGTGTGCATCATCACTTATACATGTCACATCCAGTGCTTGTGACTGTTCTTGGGATTGTTTCAATGTGACCTCTGGACTTTTGACTGCCAAATGAACTTTGCATAAACTCCCATCTCTAAGGCCATGCCTACTCAGGCCAAAGTTCATTGCTTTTTTCCTAATAAAACACCTAATCTAATAAAATTGTAACAAGAATTCGGACATTGTAATTATTTTTTTTTTTCCTTTGTGAGTATTCTCTTTTTATGACTGAGGAACCTAAAATCCATGACTAAACTTGATTTATTGATCATTGAGATGAAGATGAAAAATTGATTAAATTATAGAATCTAGTTCTGTTTGACAAGTGGCAGGAGTTTGTTTTAAATTAGATGTAGTTCCTTATTTTACTGTATCTATCTTTCTGGCACATAAAGACCTCATCCCAGGATAGTGAGCTCATTATTTTCCTCTTCTCCATAGTCCTTGCTAGACATGTCCTTTTTGTTTTTTTTTTCCTTCTCCTTTTTTCTTTGGTGGTTGGGGGACAGGTCAGTGCCATGTTGTAGTTTAAAGTGTATAAGGATTTAAAGCAAGAGTGGATGCCAAATTTCTATCCTACAGAAGAAGCCACTTTTAGATAACGATAACAACATTTTACTTCCCAGGGCAGCTGAAAACATAGTGGATGTAAATCTGGAGCCATCTCACTCCTGTTGGAGGAACACCTCCCTGATTTTTCATGACTTCAGAAATGTAGCCATACTTATAACACTTGGCAGGTTGGTGAGGTTATTTAAACCACAATTGGAGGTTTTGAATTCAGAGTTGTCCTTCCTCTAGACTGGTTGCCACCCAAAGCTATCCTGCTATTTACCCATAGCTCAGGGGAGAAGAGATGGATTCATACCTTTCTCAATGGTATTTGCAAGTGAATCTAATGAACTCTACTGGAATTCAAACTCTGCTCTCTGATCCCAAGCTGCTGTCCATTATTCCATTGTGCCTCCTCAATAACTATATGATATTGTTAAGAAAAGGATATAAAATTTAGAACAATTTACATTTATTGCTATAAATTCGTTGTTGCAAAGTACTATAAAAATTTATACAATTTTTTTTTTTTTTTACTTTAAACATGATTTTTAAAATAAATTTAAAGAAACCAAATAATATATGGTAAGAGTAGGTTTTTAGGTCAAAACAAATTTTCTCTTGTTTTTTTTTTTAAATAAACAACATATTTAATGGATTTATATTTTTTTCTATCTGCATGGTATGTCATGCTACATAAATTATTGAGGTTTCTGTAATGTAATTGTCCCACAAAGTGAGGTGAATGGCTCCATATCCAACCTCTGTACTCACAGGAAATTTATATTATATTCTGACTAATTTCCTCATTTTTATCACAATCCTGAATCTGGAATTGGGAGCCTTAAACCTAATGTTCTTATTGCCTGTCTGCTGCCTTTCTGTGATGCTTGGTCTCCTTTGTTTATCTCTTCTCTTATTTACTGCTGCTGAGGCCTTTAACTGTTAAGCTTGGCTTTCTCCACTGTTGTTTCTCTTTCTTTATTAATGGCTCCCATATGGTACTTATTTTTTATGTTAAGCTTACTCATAACTTAGTTTATGAACTGGTTCATTTAGCTGTCTGATTCTCCATTTTTCTTTGCTGTCTAGTATTTTTGCTTTTAACTGCAGCAGTTGATGACCACTATTTTTCCTTTATAAATAATCGGCCATAGCTTATTTCATAGGTCTCACCTCTAGTTATGGCTCTTTGGTGTTACTCTTGCTTTACTTTTGCTGTTGCTTTACTCTTGCTGTCACCTAATTTTACTTTTGGTTCTTTGTCTCATTTGCAAAGGAAGGAATAAACATAGTTCTTCATCACATTCTTCTTTGTATTAAGCTAGTCTTGGCAGAGATTTTTGTGTGAATGTTTAGTATATCTAGGGAGACCAGCTGATTCTTGATTTTCTCTTCCATTGTGAACTGGATCAAAAAATTTATTAGATTCACTTGGGACAGCAAACTACCAGTAGATCTTCATCTGGTGAACAGGTTGCTATATCCAAGCTTTCTATTCATGGATAGGAGCATCTTGAATTGATTCTATGAAGTGCTTTGAGTTTGTATTATATGATGAGGAGTTGACTATTTCTTTCATGAATCTGATCAATAGATGGCAGAGAGTCTTAATGGATTACCAACTTAGTAAATGTTGAGGAGACTGTACATATGGCAGCTCAGTGTAACATAGAGTAAGCTTATATTTATGCATTGTGAAGTAATCTTTGTCCTTATTTAAAATCTTTATTTTTTAATCATTTCACCCCATGCAAAAAGATAATGCCACTAGAATGCAGGGAGTGAAAGAGAATGAGAACACTTTAGTGAGGAAAAGGACAATAAAGGAACAGGATTAAGACAGAAGATGGTGATTGACATTGCATTGAAGATTGTAGGTGGCAGGAAAACAAAAAATCTGAAGGGGGTTCTATAGGTGAGAAGTGTGAAGGAAGAAACTATTAGAATAGAACTGACCATTGCATTTCACTAGTTCAGTAGTAAAATGGTGAGACCTAGTTAACAATCTAGTAGCACACTTAAATTTATATAGTTGAAGCACTAAGGAGAAAAGCTCATCAAAACAATTGATATGAAAATATTTGTAAAAAAAGACAGAGGGAGGCCACATCATTTCAGTGAGAAAGTGACTGAAGTTGAGATGCCAGGTCAGGATTGATTACATTACAGACCCCTTGACCAGATATAGCAGCAGTATTCAATGCACAGGCGAATGGTAGTTTTATAAGCGTGAAAGGTGGATTCTGACTAGAAGAATTATCTAGCATGATGCAGTGAACCAATTTTCCTAGCAGTAGACCTAGAAGTGATTCCATATTCATTTCAGAAGACATTAGCCCAAAATGCAAAGTGGTGCTCTCTTGGAGTTTAGCATTAGCCATGCTGATGGCAGGGCAGAAAAGTTTCTTTGTGTTGATTAAATGAAAGCAGTTTTGTTTTAGAGGTGTTAAAATTTAAGTCATTTTTTTGCCCCAGTTAACCACTGATTAGAGCTCCTTTTCTAGAGCAGTTGCCAGTTTTGCTTTGTCATATCTGCAGGTCTTGCTGCTAAGACAGGAGTAAAAAGTTGTCATCTGCATAAATACCTAGTTGGGAACTGATGACATTGAGAAGGTCATTGAAGATGAAAAACAGCGTTGGTCCAAGGATTGAGTTCTGGAGGACTCTTGCATTAATATGAAATGAACTAGAAGCTTGTCTGTTCAACTCAACCTTCATTGCATGATTTGTTGGGAATGATTGGATTAAACCAAATATTTTTTCCATGACACCATAGCTCTTGAACTTGTGGGGAAGACCAGCATGGCAAACCCTATCAAATGCCTTAAATCAAATGACATATCTAGAGCCAAACCCCGATTATCACCGTTTTTATCTAAAACTTGATAGGCAAATTCAGTGATGGCCATTAAAACATCAGTGGTAGATCTAGAGAAATGGAATCCATATTGTTTATTTGAAAGGAGGTTGTGTGAAATAAGATGCTTCCAATTTGGTTTTGATTAGAGCTTCGAGTGCATTGCCAAAAAGGGTTAACAGACTAATAGGGCAATAATTCAAGGAGTAATAAGCTTCCTCAGAATTCTCAAAAACAGGAACTACAGAGGAGGACTTCCAATAAGCTGGAAAGCAAGAATTAGTGAGAAATTTATTAAGTTTGGAGGGAACTGGAGCACATATCTTTAGGACAATTGCAGGGCCATCATTGAATCCACTAGCCTTGTGGAAATCTAGTTTAGAAATGATATCAGAAACCATGGACAGAGTTATGTGCATATAAATCAGTAGAGACTCTGTTCTAGACAAAAAATCAGGCAGGCATACTTCAGATGAGTCGAATGAAGTTGGAAGAGAATTTTCAAGCAAAGCACTCTGCTGTCTCTGCTGTAGATGATAACAGTTCAAATTGATTGAAGACAGAAGGATTGAGGATTTGCTCATGTTCAGTACTCTCTTGCATAGGTACCAGTAATCTCTAGGACAAAACTTGAGAGGCTATGCAGCGTCTGTTACAGTTAGACTGTCACTCTGGTATAACAGGAAGAAGTAATTCCTGTGGTCTATAGCAGCTAAACAGGCAGGGGAGAATCAAGAAGATTGTGATTTCTCTTGGTATTTTCGGACTGAAACAAAATCATTGATGCCAGCTTTCACCCAGGGAGAGATCTAGGGATGTGTGGTTTAACTGAAAAAACAACTTTTTTCGGTTTCATCTTCACACCGTGAAACTGCATTAATAAAATTAAATTTTATCAAGATTTATACCATTGTGAGAGAAAAAAATTGAATAAAAGTATGTTAAAAAAAACATTTAATTGACTAGTTTTAGGCAATAAATATGAAATCTGTTTACAAAAGAAATGAAGAAAAAAAAGGAAATACGACAGATATGAGACTTGGAAATCATGTTTTCAAACAGAAAAAAAGGAAATATGACATGTCTGAAAAATGAAAATCTATTTGTTTCAGTTTTCAAAAAAAAAAAAAATTTTTGTGGTAAAATTAAGTTAACAACAAAATAGCGAGTAAAAATAAAAATTAGTTGCTAGTTTCATCTTAATGTTATGAAGTCGTATTTTTTGTAATTGTTTTCGAGTAAGTCAATATACACCAATCACAAAATAAGTTGTAAACAAGAAAAATGAATGAAGATCTTTTTTAATAAATAAATTTGTTTTTTATCTAGGGAATGTGCCTAAAGATATTAAGAATAATTAAAATAATTTTTAATTTTACTTAAAATGTGTATATTTCCAGATATGTGAGTCTCTAGTGTAAAATAGGTTTGTTTTCTACAAATAATTGTTTCTATCTAGCAAATACACCTAAAATTAGATATTAAAAAATAAAGTAAGTTTTAATATTTTATATTTATTTTAGTTTTATATTTTCAAAACTGAAAATCATTTTGGTATCTGTCTGTATTTCTGAGATGAGGTATTATGTACACTAATTACATTATTTAGACTATTGTCCATCTTTGTTGCCATATTCATCACAACGTTTTGGCCGTTGTATGCTCCGGCCTTCTTCAGGTAGTTGGAATGTTAAACTGAACCCTTTATTTCGCTGAGATGAGGACAATAGTTGAAATAATGTAAATAGTGTGCAAGTCATTTTGTTTTAAACCAAAAGTAAAAATTATTCTTTTTTAGCCACTAGTGTTTGGTGGGTGTTCTGCCTATAAAATTCTTCTAAACAAGGAAAATTAATTCATTTTATTTTTACAAATATCTTTATCTAGCGAATACACTTAAGATTATATTTTAAAATGATTATAAAATAGTTTTTAATTTAATTTTTAAAATGTGTAAAGAACAGGTGCTACTCGCAGATTTGGAAATATGCACATTATAAAAATGAAATTAAAGCTTTTAATTATTTTTAATATTTAATTTTAGTTGTAGTATTCACTAGATAAAAACATATTTATTTAGGGGAAAAAATAACTCATTGATTTTCCTTGTTTAGAAGAAATTTGTAAAACCCCAATAACAGTTGACTTGCATACCAGAAAAGAATTTTTGCTGCTTACTTTATAATTTTTGAAGGAATTTGCTTTCACAGGTCAGAGAAGAAATAAACATCTTCCTGGTTGTAGCTTAAGGTGTCTTCTAAATTAGAAGATTGAGTGTGCAATTTCAAGAATATTGATAAAGATTGGTCACACTGATTTTGCGAAACAAAGTAACGTGTAAAATTTAATCTAAAAAAAATATATTTTTCGCATTTTCGGCTGTTCGAAGCAAAATGCTGTTTTAACTCGGTGTAAAAATATAATTCAATGAATAAAAGCACATACAAATTACATATTTAGAAAGATTATTTTCTTTCCAGTCATGTGAATATTTTTAAGATTGAACCAGAAATACATGAGAGTTTGCGAGTTGCAAATTTATCAATGTCAAACAAAATCAGATATTGACTGGGAATGCTATCATTACACAAGAAAATGAATGGCTTTCTTAGAAAGCGAAAATACTAAATTAAAAACCTAATCGAAAACTGCGGTATCAAGGGGAAAAAAAAAGGGAAAATGATACCGAAACAGAAATTGCCAAACCAACCAACTATAGAGATCTCAGTGGCACATTTCTCAACAGGATGATTAAAAATATAATTCAAAGAGGCATCATGAAGAAATTCAAAAAATGAGTCCTCATCAGTTTGTTGATAACAGATGTCCTGTTAATAGGGGTTCTTGGCAAGAGGACAGAGCTGCAGAGCATGACATTAGTGTGGGCAGAGGTAAGGAAGAGATCAAGTAGAGAAGCCTATTCACCAGAATTACTAGGGAAATGTGCAGAGAAATTTATTATTTGAGAGAGAGATTGAGTGATAGAGAAGTACAATGTTTGGATGGTCAGAGAAGTTCAAAGTCTGGATGTCTGTGAGGTCAGTAGCATTAGAGTGATGAAGCTGCTTGAAAAGATGGACATTGAAGTCTATGAACACAAAGATATTTGCAGACAAATGTAGAGAGAGGGCTTTATTTATACTATTAAAAATTCTATCTTGGAAGCAACATTCATGAGATGAAGGGGAATGATAAGAAGAGATAACTGGCTGAGTTTAATATAATTTTCTGTTATTTTTTAGGTTTGAAATCTTTTTCACCTTTCTGTAGGCATTGAACATTCCCTTTCTTTACAGTGTAT
Source organism: Acanthosepion esculentum (assembly GCA_964036315.1). NCBI lineage: Eukaryota > Metazoa > Mollusca > Cephalopoda > Sepiida > Sepiidae > Acanthosepion > Acanthosepion esculentum. The sequence goes on from OZ038497.1 coordinate 62,110,524, forward strand.
TGATAATAGGAATTAAAGTTAAGCTCAGTAAAAATTGATTTGAGATTTATTGATGTCTTGAACCCATTCTCTGTGCTAATTAGTAGTACAGCTGATTTTTTTTCTCTTTCATTGTGAAATGATGTACAAATCTGAGATAGTTGATATTATATCCATTGTCAATAACAATTGTTTGTTGAATGAAACCTTAAACTAATGTTGACAATAAGTGCCCTTCTTGAGACAATGATGCCTTAGTTAAATCCCTTTATTATAAAGGTCTTAGAAACCTGAATGATGTAATGTTTTCTGTAAAAAAAAAAAAAAAATTTGCATAAGATGTGAAGAATGGGCAATCAAGATATTCAGAATGACTAGATATTTTGACTTGATGGAATCTTCAGATCTTCTATTGTCAATTTCTTTTGATACCAGTACACACATATTCAACATTTTCAAGTGTTCTGCTTCTTGAAGGCTTTAAAGGACATGGCTCTCTTTCAACAGATTCCCAGGCCAAATTTGAAGCATTATTTGGACTTTACTCACTTTGTGAAAACCTTCTTAGTCATTCTAATAGATTCCACAGATAAATGCTCAAATTTCAAACAAAACTCAATGTATATTAACTGATTCTTTCTGACTGTTTATTAAGTTACACCAAAGCTGCAAAACTTGTTCCTGAGATATTAAAAAGTATCTGGATGTTTTCTGGACAGACCTCTCTCCTTTATTTATATAATATATATTTTAAAATTTACTGTATGTGAAATAGTTTTTATAGATATATAAATGAATAAAATAATAAATAAAATAAGCAGCCTAAATGTCATGACTAAGCTAAAAAGCATTAGACCTAAACAAGAGTTGGGAAGTACTGGTTGCCTCCTTTCCCATACATATAGAGCCTTCTAAAGTAGTAGTGACACAGGGTTTGAAGAGAAGTTCAGGTGTGAAATTGTCAGTCACCATGCAGTTGACCTTGATTGAATATTGCCATTCTATGTGGTCTATAATAAATATATGTAAATTCAAATCTGTGTCTAAATTAAATCAAAGAAAAAATGCATTAAAAGAGGAAAATAATTCATCCACTGAGAGAAGAATGTTAAAATTGTTGATAGGATTTCATTTTTGTAACAAGATATTTGTCTATTGTTGAGCAAATATTTTTGAAAGTTTTGATCCTAGATTCCATTTGAATGGAGATGTTTGCTGCTGTAATATATTGTTAAATATTAGGAATAATTTTGCAAGATCAAATGTTGGAACAATAGGAAATAGCTAACCATTGTGTCAGTTGGAATGCTTTAGCAATCAGATTGATCCATAGTTTATATGCATTTAACAGGAACAAAAATCTTTAAAAGTTATCATTGTTTTTTCACATGGTTTATTTTCATTATGAATTCTATTCTATGTAGAATTTTGCTAAGTTTTTTTATATGTCAAGATTTTTAATCAGAATCTTTTTTAGGGATCTCCCTAAATTTGTTGTGACAGAGAGTCTGGAAAACACACAAACGCACACACACATACATGTATATTTTTTTTTAATTGAAATTCGAGTAGATCTGAGTATCAAAATTAGATCAGATCATTTTGTTTACTCATGGGAAATCTGATCTAGGGCAGAAGTTGTACCCATTGGATCTGGGTCATTAGAAGACAATGGAAATGGTCAAAATAATTTTTATCGGTTAAAAATTGAAATAGAGCTTAGTAAGCTATAAGGAACTTTGGAATTCACATGATTTTGGTTGAAGCAGCCAGAACCCCGTGATAATCATGTGCGAAGTAGAAGAGCCAAGGGTCTGTTATGCCCAGCCGGGTTCTTCTATATAAACGTGTAGTTATGCTGAGAAAGGAGAGACGGGAGAAAATTCTTGGCTAGACTGGAGAAGAGAATTAGGCTGGGCAAGAGTTGGGCTAGAGACAGTGTAGAGTTGAGTTGGAGACTTGAGGGGGAGAGGAAGTGACATCAGAGATTGGAACAAAGCACCCGTTAACATGTACTGTTGATATAAGTACCGCTTCTGCTACCATGAATATGACTACTACTGCTGAGGAGGAACACCACTATAAACTTTAAGCCCCGCACAGAAATCTTATTCCCCCACCACAAGAGTTGTATATCGGTCTGAGACGATTTAACAAGAAGTTAATCACAATACACTCTCTCTGTGTCTAGAATCCAGTGTATGAGTTTTTACATCAAATACTTTTCTTTTCTGTAACCCGTTTCTTTTCTATACTATTCTTTTCTGCAATATAAAAGACATTAACAATTCAACCATTGAATAGTTCTTTGTCCGGCTTTCTGCAGATATTAATTTTTTTTTTTTTTTTTTTTTTTTTTTTTTTTTTTTTTTTTTTTGCTGCATTCTAAATTTCTTAGCGCAGACTCTCCAGCTGTGTCTACATCTTCGGTCGACCGTGAATGGATGAACATCACTTCTGCTTTCTGGATCAAACAAATCACAACGTGGGCAGGAAGCAGGATTAAACCAGTGGACCAGTCAAATAATCTATGGATGCTCAGGAGACCTACGATCGCTCCCTTAAATTTGGTTAGGACTGAGTAGACACCTCCACCCGGAGAGTAAGATGTCGGAGGTTGAGGGGCTGGGGCGAAAGTGTTAGATTGTAAATCTGATGAAAAATTAAAATTTGTAATTTTATATTGTGGAGTGAATAGCCATAGTTAAATGTAAAGTAAATGAATGGCAAAACTGCCCAACAAACGGATGTGACAAAGCTTGTAATAAACAATTACAAAAAGAAGAAAAGAACAGGGCAAAAAATAATATAGAGCAAGCAAACAATATATGCAAGGCAAATTAACACTAATAAGGCAAAACAACAGACATATAGCAAAAAAGTTCACAAACTAAGAATTGGGGTTGACACACAAGAGCAAGTTTGGATAAGTGAATGTAGCATTCTGACTTCAAGACAGACTGGGACTGAGTCAGATGGAACTGGCCTATTTTAATGGTTAGGAAAAAATCTATGCATTTGTGTACTTCTGCCTATAAATTGGGAAAAGTGTTTTGCAGTCATTCTCATGATGATTGAAATCAGTATATATTAAAGTTCATATGAATAAAAACAAATTTGTCTTTCTTTTAAGGGTTTTAAGAAAAATAAGTTTGCACCTTTGCAGTATAGTCCGGAGTATGATGATAAACTACATCTAGCAGCAAGTCCTCTAATCGGAAGATTGGAGGTTTTGAGGAGCATGGAACCACCTCTTAATTGTAGTTCTGAGTTCCATCCTGACTCAGGGTGTAGTACCTGTTAGGGTCCCAGCTATGGGCAAATAGGGAATCCCCAAACAAAACACTATGAAAGTATAAAAATACTAGCAATAATTTATATAAAAAAATTACCAGCAATACATTTTATCTGTAGTTGAAGGCATACAGTTGTGTTCAAAATATTTAGATTTCAGCATTAAATAACCAATAGAGGTTGATATGGTGCTAAACAAGATCAGCCAAAACAAAACCATTGCTGTATTTTTTACTAGTCATACCACAATACAGTATGCTGCTATTTTGTGTAAATTCTAAATGCCAATTTTGGAAGCCTGGGCTCATATTATTATTATATACAACATCAGTTATTTAGGAACTTGCTTTTAGTGATGATACTTTTATAATGCAACAAAGTGTAAACTTGTGATATTCACTCAGATTCCATTTACAAGAAGTGCAATTTTATCATGGGAGGCTCATGTATCTGACACAGATATTTGAAAAGGCATGCTGGAGAAAAAAGGTTAAGAAACCCTGTTCTATGCTAATAAACAAATATAAGTAAATAGGAGAGATCAGATATCTAATATAATACCATAAATTCTATGATAATAGTTTCTTCTCTTGCACTTTTTGCTTGTACAACTCTTTTCCATCTTCTTGCTTTCTAGGTAACTTTGATCTTCAAAAATTTAAATGCAATGTCTATTGTTATCTTCTGTCTTAATTCCTGTCCTTTCATTGTTCTTAATAAAGTTTTAATTTTTTTCATATTATTTCATACTCGGTAACCCCTTGCATTTTAGTGGCTGTATTGCCTTGCTTTGGATGAAATGATTAAAAAAAAAATACCTCTATGGTGTTAACATTTTTTGGGTTATTTTCGTTTTAGTGATTCTAAAAAGCCATCTTAGATGTATCAATAATTAATTGTAGAGATAAAAATCTAAGATAACTCTTGCATAAATATAACAAGTTCAATTGCAAAATTATTTAAATATTTCCATTATAAATACCAGTTTCCATTTTCTCTGTGTTTACTGCAGCTGAGTGGATTTTACCTAAGAATTTTTGCCATAATTGTATCTAAATAAGTCTCACTCAGTGTTTATATGGAAATATATACATCTCAAGATGTACTTATTGATGTTTACTTTCAAAGAAACGACACCTCTTGACTTGCATAATGTCACATTTTCAGTGACAATCAAGTACTGGCAACTTTCCACTTCCATAGGTTTCTTGGTGACTGGAAAATGTAAATAAGAGAATATGTGACCCAAGATAATTTTCTCTTAAATCATTCTGGATTTTCAATCTTTATTTTTAGAATTTAACTCTCTTTTCCTCCCATAGCTTACATTCTGATAGTTTTTCTTTTCTCTTTTAAAAACTTGCTTTTCTGAGGGCTTATGATCACCAAAGTTAAGCAATGTTGAACCTGGTCAGTACCTAGATGGGTGACCACTTGGGAATATCAGGTGATGTAAGCTTGGATGTGCAGGTGGTGTAATGAATAATTCACTCATGTGCAAATACCCTTGTGAAAGGTATGAATCTACCTCTTCTCCCTCTCAGCTATGGGTTAATTAGTAAGACTTGTATCACTGAATCATTATCTCAAAATAAAAAATTCTTAAAATCTCAAAATATTTTCTGGCTTTAAATAACCTGCAAAGGGTTAAGCTGTAGAAAATGAATCACTTAATGTTTAATGAGATTCATTTTAATTTTTCTCATCAGGTATATTTTTAAACCATTTTTTTCTTTTCGGGTTAGAGTAATATTTAACTTTATATCTAATACCCTTCAAACGATCTCTCTCACCCATAATTAATATTGCACAGACAAGCTCTCTCTTCCTTTCGGTCGGCACTGCCCAAATCGGTTGTCTCCTTGCCTCACTTGAGTGGCACTGCCCAAATGGGCTGTCCCCTTGCTTCATTTGGGTTCCACTGTCCAGATGGGCTGTCTCCTTGCCTTGGTTGGTTCAAAAATGCTCATTCCCTTCCTCTTTTAGTATTCTACAAATTAACTCTCTCTCTCTTTTATTTCCTTCTAGTGGTTTTCTCTGTTTAGTTTTTCTTTCATCTTTTATCTACTCTTTTTTTTTTTTTTTTGCTTCTCACAAGTATGTATTTTGTGATGTTATTTTTCTGCCCATATTGCAACTTTGGTTTTTTGCCAAAAAAAAAAAAAAGATACAATTACACCATTTTTTATCACTTGGCCAGGCATGTGTTCAGAGCAAAACCTATTAAAACCTAGCCACCTTTTGCGTCTCAGAAATACTGTTTCTACAGTTAAATAGAAATGTTCAATGTCACCTTAAGATAGGCATCTCCACTGAATTTTTAAAAAGGAAAAAGCATTCTCATTACATTCACTTTTGTGGTAATACTCTTCTCCCCTCCAGCTATAGGTAAAATAGTAAGACTGACTGGATCCTATAGCTTTGGTTGGCAAGCAATCTAGGAGAAAAGTTGAATTTAAACCAGCCTGCTGTCTTGTAGTTCCTGCCTCTTTAGGCAAAGGCTAGAAGATGGTAACTTCAAAAACAAATCCATCCCACATGTCATCATGAAAGAAGGAACAGGCCACCCCACTACCTTGGGCTTTGTTCGAACTATTGTACTAAGTAACACAAGACTGGAACATGGTCTGATGCTGTGGACCTCTCTAATTTTGGACCATTTACCTGTGTGTGTATCACAATTCCAAGCCATTAAATCTTAGCTTTACTTGAAAGCCAATTGATTAAATTTACTATTTCCAGTAAGTATAATACTCTGGTGTATTTGAAATAGAAATTATATTGATTGGAATCTCAACTTTTTGGTCGCTTTCACAAAATTGACCATTTTTGACACATTTATAAACAAAAGTTAATTCTCAGTTTTAAAAATCTTCCAAAAATAAAATATACTTTTCTGAAACCTTATTTTAGGAATATTAGCTGATTTAAAGTATAATTAATTTGATTTGAAAAAAATATTATTTACTTTAAGTTTAAAATGAGAGAGAATTGGATTTTTAAAACAGTGGTGGTGATTACACACTTATTACCATCATTTGTCACTCATTTATCACTTAACAAATGATGATAAAATCTGTCAATACCTTTACTGTTGTTCTATAGAGACTTTATCTGTTAAAACATAATTTAAGAAAGTTTTTTAATTTAAAAAAAAAAATTGGGGTAAACAACTTTTATTGGGCTTTTCAATTTTTGATTTATAAATATAGTTTTCACTTAATAACAATATCACCTAACTGGATTGAAGTAATGCAGAATTTTAAGTGAATTATAATATAAATTATTATAATTAAAATTTTTAAAAATGAAAACAATTCTTGTGAAATTTCATTGAAAAAAATTTTTTCTTAGGACAATAGTATCCTTTATAAATCTTATTTATAAAAGCAATTAAAAGCTTTTCTAATAAAATAATGTTTTTAAGATTCAGAACAGATTTTCAGGAAATGATTTGTAATTTGAAAAAAGATATATTGATCTACATTCTCCAAGGTGTCCTGCTTTTTACTAACAAAACAAATTTTGAGAGTGCAATTTAATTTCTCAAAATTTCATGAAATTAATTAAGTGGGGGTTCACACACACACACACACACACACACACACACACACACATATATATTTTATATTTACCAAGATTTTTCTTAAAAAGAAAAAAAAACCATTCAAAAATAATTTAGTTCATTTGTGAATAAGTCCTGAAAGAAAAAAGGGGGCTAAACACTATTTGTAAATATTACATTGACTGCCTATGTAAAAAAAAAAAAAATTTAACCAAAAATTTTGAATGTGCTAGAAAGGATTAAAAAATTTAATAAACTAATAAAAATACTTTGGTCTTTCCTCTTAATAATAACATAAACATTTTGATGATAAAACTTTTTTTAATTAAGTTTGGGACCTTTTTTCATCATGCTATGCTGTTTTTTCAGTGAGTAATTTTCTACCTTAAGGAAAGTCATGTTGTGCTTTGGTAGATCTTTTTTTTCTGTCAAAATGTTAGTATTTTTTACCTTTTTATTTATAAACTGAATTTAATTGATAAGATGTTTGAATTATTTTTTTTTTTTAAATTTTTACATCTTATATATATTTTCATGATTTAATTTGAAAATTTATACTATATTTCATTCAGTATAAGGGATACTAAACAATAACTAAACATTTTTAAAATATTTTATTAGGTTATATAAGTTAAAGCTCTAGTCCCCCTCAAAGCACACCCCCCTCTTGCCTTGAAGATCTTGTCTCAATGTTTTTTCTTTTCTCTGGGGATTGTCTTTCTGAGGCACTTCAGGGTGAATTTGTCTTTGGCTTCACAGTTTATATTATCAATGTCTGCAAGGTTTTTCACTTTTATAGAACAATTAAATTTTCAATCTTTTATTAGCATTTGGTGGCATGAACTCAAGACAAGCCTCAATGTCTCGTGAAGTACCCAATGAGTTATATGCATGGTGAACATTTTAAAGATTTTTGGATTGAAGGGCTATCAGATTGTGGTTGGTCCTTAAATGATATTTTACCACATTTAAAGTGTAAATGCCACTTGTATATATCTTAAACTTTCTTAAAAGCTTGTGAACCAGCTACCCTCACAATCATCAACCATGTACTTCAAAAGTAGACTCCTCTTGACTCAACTACTATGATAACTCAGGGATTATGCTATCCCTGAGTCATCATAGTAGGGTTACATAGATTGATACCCTTTTCTAGTTGTGAAGTGGTCCTATTGTGTCCCATCAACTGATTTGAATAGTAAGGCTCACATCTACAGAATTTGATATTCATTTGATTCTAATCAATGGTTAGAGAAATCATACAAAATTGATTGTTGTTATCTGATCTTTATTCTGTTTTGTACAAAATTGATATGCTGCTTCTCCCCCCCCCCCCTGCACTACAGTCTGACCTCTTTAATCAGACACACCTTTGGGCCCAGGCCATTGCCATTACCATAGAAAATGCCAGATGACAGAAATCACCCATAAAAAACAACTCTATGTAAACATAGTATTGCTAGCTCACTCTACATGTATATTGCTACAAAATCTTTTACCACTGCCTATACCTGGTGGTGTAACCATGTTTAGTGGTCCGGTCCTCAGGGTATTAGGGCACTGTTTTAACTACAAGGCTAACTCCACACCAAATGTAAGATTGAATATTATAGTAATTCCAGCACTGGTTCAAGCAATGGTGGATGCTACATTAAGGAAGAAATATCTACATAATGAAAAAATAGAATGAAAGGTTCATGGGGTTAATCTTTAGATTGTTTAGATAGCTCTTGGTACAATAAAAATTAACCATTTCTGCATCAATCTCTATAGTGACACTGTGATTCACCTAATAATTCAGGGCTCAAAGTTCTTTTAGAATCAGGAAATCTGGTGGCAACTGACATGGATTCTGGAGGCGCTTGATGTGGGTTCTCAGCCCAAGTCTTCCAAAACACTCTGCCTATATGCACTTTAACCCATAACTGGCGTGGGGCTGCTGGGTTCTTGGGATTTGTTGATTCTTCAATTTCCATATTAATTCTAATAAGGGTTCTTTGTTCCCTGTTTCTACTTTCTTAATCAACTTTCCAAATTTAGAGAATTGTCCACCACCTCAGGAGTAGTTATGGGAATTGCTCCTCTCCTAACTCCAACCTACTCCATTTCACATCTTGCACCACCATCCCACACAGTCAGCACCAAATCCTGCCTCTTCCTCCTTTCTTCTTAGATTCAACCTCAGCCCATCTCTCAGGTCTTGGCCCAACTGTCTTTGTGAGAAATCTAATTTTTAAATCATGTAGGTGGAAGGGTATAATTTATTCTAATCATTAATTTTAATTCTCCCACCTCCTCAAGGCAGAGATAAAATGATCTCTCCATTCCTGGATCTACTCACATCCTACAACAACACAAACCAGATCACCCTCTCAGCAATTACAGGATCTGTTTTTTCTAAATGAAATAGAAGTTGATGGGTTTGCCTCTTGCCTAGTTGACACTCCTTCCCAATCTTTTGAACAGGAGTAGAGGTTTATCCCTTGTTTCCTGTTTAGGATTGGGTTTATGGTTCCTTCTACAGTCTTTTCATTCTCTTTCACTCTCAGTCGTCCCTATCGTCTTAGTGGCATTATTGCCTTGCTTGGGGTTTTATTTAAATTTTGATTTCATTTTTTTTTTCTTTTATATATATATCATGGCATCAAGTTATCCATTTTTAAATGAAACTATTAGTGTGAAATGGGATTGAATGATTCCATTTGGAATTTTGCCAATCTAAGATTGAGGTTAATTATTTTGGTCCTATGCATGACTGTGTAGTCTTCTCTTGCTTTACTTTTACAAATTGGTAACCAAGTAATCTTCTCACTAATGTCTTATTCACTGAATACTTTACATTCTTATATGACTCACTGTGAAGACTGCGTACTTCTAGAGAATTGTAACATTTTTATATTAACATATGAAAGAACATATGGAGAAATGATGTATTGGATCGGAAACTAATAAAGAATTTTTGTTGCTGATGTCTGGTATCATTTCCTGTTAATATTTCTTTGAAAAGGAATGAACTCAAATCTCCCTTCACTTTGTCTCAAAACAATTCATAGTATTTTAATTGACATATTTTTATGATATATAAAAAAAAAATGTCGAGATTATCCTCCTCCTGACAAAAATAAGTCCTGTCTGGAGATTGGGTGACTAAAGATAGCTCTGGGAGATTTCCATATATACAATGAGTGACTGTTGTGTCCCATAATAATGATGGAATTAATCTTTTGTTGGAAATTCTATGGCCTTTTCTTGAATGTATTTGAAAGCTTTCCTTGTGTAAGTTAGAATTTAAAATATTTTGAGAGTATTTAAAATGTTAAACTATTTTGTTATCTGTTCTCTCTATTATTTCTTGTTATGGCATCATGGTTATTGGTGCAGGAAATGGAATCAAGAGTTCAAATTCTGGTCAATATTATCATGTTTATTTTACACTAATGTACTTAAAAAGCCCATTTTTTCTCCTCCTAGGTATGGGTAAAATAAATGAGGCTTTCAAGCAGACTAGGACAGTTCTAAATTCAAAACCATGGAGAGAGAGCATGGAGAAACTATTGCACCACAATTCTAACAAGTTATGACAATTCACAATCTACAACCTGTTCTGAAGGAACATGGCACAAAAAACAGTACTTAAATGTAGGTGATTAATATAAACATTTGATAAAGTATGAATATTTTTATGGTGCATTCCTATTGATTTTTATATATAACCTGACATTTTTTTTCACAGAATAATTCTTTTGATTAAACTTTTTTCTCCATTATGTAAAAGCTTTATAAATTTATTTCCAATGTGCAAATAACTTCTTTCATCTAAATTATTTTACACACAAAAATGAGTGAAAGACATTGTAAAAATCAATACGTAAAAATATTTTCTAATGAAGTTCAACTGTAAAATAATAAATAAATACATAAGTCAATGGGATAAACCATTCTAAAAAGTGATTTTTTTTTTTTTTGGATTTATTCCTTTTAAACCTTGTTACATGATTATCCTATTTGAGGAACTACTTAAAATATGAATAAATATTTTTAATACTTGATTATTGTAGATTTTACAAATACAAGACTTGTAAAATCCTTTCCACTGCTAAGGAGAGGGCTTATGATATAGTTTCTTTAAGATTAATTTTCTTTCTAAATGTGTTAGTCACAAAACTTCATCCTTTTATATCTTCAAGGATGATTTGTCAATGATTTAAAGAGTTGTTAGTATTTCTGAGAAGCAGTCTAGATGTGAAGCCTCACTTGAGAGTTACAAAATTCAAGGAATTTGCATATATTATAGCAAACATGTGTAATTGTAATGACTTTCTTTATTTGGTAGAAAGAGAATTGAAAATTGTTGAGGTTGTTGAGAATAGTATTATCAATGTGACTGCTGTGAATGAACTGGGCTGGTTAGTATATTCTTTACTATTCTTCTCTGTTCACCAACTTTTTTCCTTTAAAGAGTGCTGTCTCTTTTACATGTACATCTGAAGAAGACTGTGAAATGGGTTGACTGTACTGCTTTGGTGACAATAAAAGCAACACAAAGAACAGCCTGAACAAATGTAAACTTATATGAGTTTAATCCTCACTAAAGTTCATCCTTTTGATCTTACTCTTTCCAAGTTATGTGTATTCAAGAAGTAGATAATTAATAGTGGGTATATTCTTTATGCTATTTACATTGTTTGGACTGTTGTCCTTATCTTTATTGTCATATTCATGATGTTTTGGCCATTGTATGCTCTGGCCTACTTTAAGTGATATATGTTAGAATTTTGAACCAAACCCTTTATTTCATCTACTGGGGTAGATTGTTCTAGTTCCATGAGCCATGTCTTTTCTGGATATCTCGGTTTCAGCTAATTCCCTTTAAACTCAACTCTCAAAGTTTTTGTTCACCTCTGCTGTGGCCAGGTATTGAACTCACAACTCTTTGTGTCAAGTCAATGGATTACTTCAACCAATGCTTTTATCCACTGGGCCATGTGTCCCTGGTGAGTTCAATGCCTGTCTATGCTCAGGGCATTGAGTACATGCATTGTCGTGGTGAAGCAGCTACAATTTATCCTGCCACGATTCTTGTTTGTTCTTGTGCACTAAGAAAGGCAAACACTAAGATTACAGCTATATACCTCCAAGATATCATGTTAGATGATAACACAATCTGCTTATCCCTCTTTCACCCATAGTTCACACATCACACCCAATCCCGTTACTTTTCAGACATACCTTGTATAAGTAAAACAGACAATTGGAAAATAGTACGTAGTCCTTGCCAACACATTTTGTCATTTGACTTTATCAAGGCAAATGATGATAAACAAAAGAGAAATGTTGTGTTACATGAAATTCAAAATTCTGTATAAGCCTCTTTTTGGATATTAGTAACTTTTTTTTTTTTTTTTTTTTTTTTGACTGTTTTTGTTTTCCATGTCAACAATGTGTTAAAATTCTCAGAATATATCTGTAGAGAAGACAAATTAAATAAAATTGACAATTGGACCATAGTACTTTTTCCTTGACGATGCATTTTGTCATTTACTCAGCAGGATAGGGTTAGTTACTAACAAGGACTAAGTACTATTTTCTGATTGGCTATTTTAGTCAATTTGTTTTCTCTACAGATTTATTCTGAGAACTTATATATATAAGAACTGAAGTGAGAAAATTGAGCATTTTTTTTTTAAATTTGTTTTTGAGAAGTCGAAGTTCTATTTATCAGAAAATTATAATAAAATTTATTTTCTATATTAACTGAATGAACAAAGATAAACCTTAGCAAAAACACATTCTAACCAACTGAAAGATACAAGATATAATAGCTTTTAAATAATTTTTCACAAGAAGCATTACATTTGATAATGGATACAATCCATTTGCAAAAAGTAAGATAAGTGGTTCTACCAGTTATACACAAGTACATGTAGAATAAAAGACAAGGTGTTACAATGCCAGTAAAAAGGTAGACTACCAAATGCTTTCAGAAGTTCCATTATGTCTATGCTAGAATAGTATACTAAAGTCAAAATTTCACAAGTTTAATATTACTATCAGCTTAAAAATCCATGTATTCTATAGGCAAGTGTATACTGAAAAATTCTTGTATGACTGACATCCTAAAATTTGACCAAATACCAATCTCTCTTCTATTTTAATCACTTCTTGATGATGCAGAGAACTTTTCCGCACTTGCATATATAAGATTATTCATAACATTTTTCTACATCACTCAGAGACTAGAATACATAATTTACTCAGATCTTTTTTGGTGACATGCTGGAGATTTGAGGAGTGATTGATTTGTTTGTTTTTTTTTGTTGTTGTTTTTACAGCTTATCAACCCTTTGTGGGTTATTTTAAGCCAAAACATTTTGGATTGTAAGAATAATTATTTTTTTGTAAGTAAATATTGCATTAACAATTGAGGATAAGAATGATTTTTTTTCCAGATACAAGTCTTACTATTTAACCTAGGTGGAGGAGGAGATGGATCCATACCTTTCTGAAGTGTATATGCTTATAAGTGAATGTAATGACCCCAACTGAAATTTGAACTTTGTTCACCAATTTCTCATTCCAAGCTGCTATCTGTTGCACCACCTGCACATTCTTGGAGATTTTAAGAGACTTCATGATTTTTATAGCCAGCATTTATCAAATAAATAATAATGGTGAGAGTGAATATGAAACTATGCAATAATTTTGGGGCATGGGGGAATTTTTTACTTCTCAAGTACTCTTCACTATGTCTTTTCTTTAGGAGGGATGGAGGAAGAATTAATGGAACTACTATTAAAAAAAAAAGACACCAGAGGGAAAGAAAAATTAGAACCATTAATCTACTCTATATTATTAAGCACATTGAAAATGTCTACTCTATCTTTTAACTCCAAGCAAAGTAACAAAGCTACTAACATAAAGGGGGTTACTGAGTATGAAACAATATAAATAAAAAATGATTAAGGACTGAGGATAATGAAAAAAAATAGTAATTAAGAAAACTGTTAATGATTGACATTGCATTTAAATTTTTGAAGATCAAACTGGAAAGCATGAAGTCAGAAGGGAGTGTCACAAGCAAGAAGTGCAAGAAAAAAAACTGTTACTATAGAACTTATGGTTACATTTAGCCATTTCAACTCTAAAATGAGATCTTGTTACCAATCTAGTACTGTGCTTAAATTTGTAAAATCTAGGTACCATACAGGAGAGTTTATCAGAACAATCACCATGAAAATATTTATAGAAACATCATAGAGCAGCTACATTATGGTGGTTGGGAAGTGATTGATGATGAGATGCCATGTCAAAACCAATGACAATGCAGATTCTTCTTTGGATTTTATCAAGGATCTCTAAATATATAGCAGGAGCACAAAACCATGTATGTCAGTATTATTCAAAGCAGTGGTGTTGTGTATTCTTTACCCTATGTTGTCATCATTTTTTATTTATTTTTATTTTTTTGCATCTATTTCTCTTTGAGAAGTATGCATGCTGTCTTTAGCTCGCTACAGCTTTATAGGTAAATACACCAAGAAATCAATGAATGCAAATAGTAACCTTTATGAATTCTAGATTTGCCAATTAAACATTTACATGAATAAATGATGATGATGCCCATATTGTTGAAATCAATGATGCCTGCTGATCTCCAGTGAAACTCCTGATCATTTGGATTACAGACAAGTTGTTCTTGTTGAGGAGAAAGAAAGAAAAAGGAAGAAAAACAAGGAGAGAAAGAAAAGAATTGGACATGTGAATAAGTATGAATTAATAAAAGATTCATTTCAAATAACTTGTTAAAAATTCATAAATAATATTTCTGCCTATCAAAAATTTAAGCCTTGCAGTTGCTTTTCTTTCTATTGCAATCATTTTGAACTCATGCAATTGAAGCATAGAAATCATTTGTCATTAAGAATCAATGCTCTGCTCTTGATTAGATTCTGCTGGGTGTAAATTGTCATTGTGGGTTTCGATTCTTTTTTTTTTTTGTGAAGAAATATAAAAATTGTTCAATTCAATTGATAATTTCATTAGCAGCACTCGTTAATCACATTTGTAAATTTTGCAGATTCTTTGAATTGTTTTAAAAATCATTTTAATTTTCTTTAAATTTAGTTGCTTATCATCCTTAGCACTTTGTTTATTTTTGCTGTTTACTTACAGTTTGATGTTATCAGGGAGTCATTGCTAGATTCAAAGTAAGCAATCTATTTCAGTATTATTAATTTGAGTAATTAAATATTTTTAAAGCCTAGCATAAACAAATGCCATCTTTTTATTTGTCAGTGTTCAGTCAGCCATTTAATATTTTGATGGTGTTATATAAACATTGAAATAGAGGCACTTTGATGTGATGTAATGGTTAGCAGGCTTGTCTGGCTAGATCAGTTATGACTGAATAGCGAGTTTGATCCCCACTGCATGCTCCATACTTTTGACCTTGTGCCATATCTATGCTACACTTTGTAAATCACTATAAGCATTGAAATAGTAACAAAATTATCCATCATTCTTATTTATTAATCAAATACTGATTTATGAAGAAAGTTTTTTAGTGCTATTTGGCTTGTTATCGACAAGGGAAAAAATATCTACAACATACAAATTTTATTTTGGAATGATATCTTCATAGTAAAACATAACATATATACTCTACAAATTTTATTTCGGAACGATTCTACATAGTAAAACATATAACCTGTATACCGTACAAATTTTATTTTAGAATATATACAAAGTAAAATATTATAACCTCTATACCATACAGATTTTAATACATAATTGATATATATATATATATAACAGAGAAAATGTTATTAAAATATTTTCTATTAATGACATTCTCTTAAAACCAAGACAAGTGTTTTCTTTGTTCTTGATATAGATTCATGATACATAGATCACAATATAGTTTTTAAGACTATCAGAAGATTTTTTCTGTGATGTGGAAGGTAAATCAAAAGTTACTATTGGGTTTGGATGATTATAAAGTAATTGCACTGATATTTTCTCTTAATATCAGCAAAAGGATTTCTAAATTGTCTTTAAACTTTAATATAAATCTTATCAAAATTAGAGCTTGTAGCCAGTAGGTAATAGACAAGATGATCGTTTTTATACATAGAATCAACTGAATTTAAAAATTACAAAATCCTTAAAAAATAAAAACATATCCTCCTAAGGAAGCATCTACTATTTAGAATGATAGTCAAGTCACATGTCTTCCAT
The DNA here is from genome assembly GCA_964036315.1 of Acanthosepion esculentum. Classification (NCBI taxonomy): domain Eukaryota; kingdom Metazoa; phylum Mollusca; class Cephalopoda; order Sepiida; family Sepiidae; genus Acanthosepion; species Acanthosepion esculentum. Next base: position 62,126,599 of record OZ038497.1, read on the forward strand.
AAAGTATTCCTTTTATGTTTTGCCAAACCTATGTTGTAAATTGGGATTGCTTTCTTCCCAGCATGTTTGTCTTTGAATTTAACAAATTCATTAAGAGAGCCATAGATTTCAGGTTCCTATGCTTAGGTGCTTCTGTAATCTGCTTTCAACACAAAACTGCATTTCTTTCCACTTATTTTTTTGCCTTTTGGGAATTAAGTTCTTTACTGATAATTTATTTCTTTTCCTTCTTTCTATTCTGACTTCAGTTCACCACACAAGTCTGCATGAAAAAACAAGTCTATCAAAGAATGAAAGTGCTAATGAGGAGCTCAAAAGAGGAAGTTAGAAAACAAACTGGCAGGGAGGGAAGAATTGGAAGAGAGTGAAAGAACAGGTATAACATGGTGGCTGGTGGGGATAGGTGGTGTATAAAGATTTAAAAGAGAGAATGTGGTTTTGTAATGTTTGTGTAACGCAGTATCAGAATGTATTCAAAAGACTTTGCATAAAAGTTTAAGCGCTACAGTTATATTGATTTTGGCGAGGGTGAAGTCTTTAAACTGCACAAAATAAATTTAAGAAGATCATATGTGAATTTAGTACATGCATGCATTTTTATGTATTTGAAATTTGTAGATTACATGAATAAGCTAGCTTCATACGCCTCATCTTGGCTTTGCCGAGTCATTACTTGGATTTGTAAAATAAGAGTACTTATGTTTTATCACCTTCATTTACAAATACAATTTTGGTTTGGAGTCTGTCTATATTTCTGAGATGAGGTATTATGTACAGTATTTACATTAGTCGGACTATTGTCCTCATCTTTGTCGCCATATTTGTCCTCAAGGACACATGGTACAGTGGATAAAGGCGTTGGTTAGATCCAGTGACAGACCCAAAGAGTGTGAGTTCAATACCCGGTTAAGGCAGTGAAGAACTTTCAGAGGGAAAATTAGCAGGAGATAACTGATAACTGACATCCATCAAACATGGCTCGTGGAACTAGAATAGTCTACCCCAGTGATCGAAATAAAGGGTTCAGTTTGAAATTCCAACCACCTGAAGAAGGCCGGAGCGTACAACGGCCGAAACGTTGTGACAAATATGGCGACAAAGATGAGGACAATAGTCCGACTAATGTAAATACTGTAAATTTTGGTTTGGTACTCATAACAGTTAAACATCTGAGTTTTCTTTTTGAGTGCTGACTTGATGAAGCTCATTAATATCTATAAGTGAAGTAGGAAAACCCAATGTTTTCTATTCATTAATTTTCTTTTTTTTTATCTCCCTTATAAATATTAATGAGTTTCAGCTGGTACTCAAAATGGTACCTGAATAACATAGTTAAATGAGTAACACCTAACAAGTTTGCATAAATGGATGGCAGAACAAAATGAGGAAAGGATAGTAAAATAAACATTGCTAAGATCTACAAAGGATAGGAAGTTGTGGAAAGTCATGATTGCCCATGACCTGAAGTGACATAGCACATAACTGAGTTATATATCTGTAACACAATTAGTTATTGGACTCACTGTAGTGATGAATGAGAAAACAGTCTTTCCATGAAAAAGAATTTGTATTCTCTGTGCTATCTCTCAAAAAAATAAAATCAGAATAAAAATCAGGTTGATTTTAGTAAGCCTCAAAATATGGTAATTGTTTGGACTTCACTATCAGTCTTGACGAATCACAACCTATCTTACCCAAATAAAAGAACACTAATTTGGTTGACAATAGGATGTCTTACTTCTTTGTGGGTGTAGAAGGTAAGTTGTGTGTTGTGAAGTTTGGATACAGATTTTTGATCCCCTTTTGATTTACACCACTAGAATTTTGAACTTGCAAGACGAATATATACCATTTGGAGTTACGACTCAATTTTTTTTATTTCAGGATTTGAATTCTCCATTGCTATTTTTCTCACACAGCTGTACCCCCCCCCCAAAAAAAAAATCATCCCATGTCAATATTACCCTGGGTGTAATGTTTTATTATTACTAAGAGAAAGCAAAAACAACAAAGGTTTCAGCTGCACACTGACAGGTTTGGGATGACTTACATTGAACACTAATTTAATAAATATCTTTACAAAGCATACATCTCTTCGTACTCTTACTCCTGCCTGGACAATAAGGCATCTACGGTGGAGTAGTTTCCTAAGTACATACACACCCAACTCTCTTCTGTTGTGACATGCCAGTGATGATACTTTTTGTCATGATAGACTTTTCTCAAGAGTATTAGTACAAAGTACAGTTAGTGTGAATGTAACCATAATACAACCGTGTGCAGCTTATAGTAGGTAAATGTATTACCTATCTATTCATTTACTGTTTATCCTTCCAGTGAAATCTGTTACTTTCTCTCTCCAAGAAAAAATACTGAGATATCGATGTTAGACCAGATTTATAATCATTTGCTTACTACGTGGATTGATGAGTTGAAATGAAAGGCAGCTAGAAAGCTCAGGCCTGATACTAAATAGTCAAATTGGTGAAATTTATTATTTATAAAGTAATTGCAGTTAAGGAAATCTGGACTGTCAAACAAAGTCAAGTTATATTCAAAATAGACTTGCTTCAGCAATCTGAAGATAGTGTTTGGTGGTAAAATTTCAGGAATTATCTCTCTCCTTTAGGAGGAGACTGGAGTCATTACCCAGTGCCTGAAGCATCGTCAAAAGGCAAGTGCTGAGGGGGCTTGAGCAATTTTTGTATGGCTGCTGAATCCCACTTTAAACTCAACCTTGTGACTCAATATATGCAAGTGGGGGCATGGATAAATACTCATAATGAGGAAAGAAAGAGGGCTTAGTGAATTTAACACCCACAGGTTATATTCAAAGCAAGAGAAGCAAGGAAAAGACCGAGTAGCTGACTTAATGAGGTTGTGTGAATGGATGAAAGAAGCACGACATTGAAGTTACTTAGAGCAACAGAAGACAGTTGTGATTGTCCCCGTCCTGAAATGTCATTGCAGATAAAAGAATGCTTTGCTAGATAAACTTATTAACAATTATCTCATAGTAAAATGCCCAACTGAGATATCAATATAAACCTTGTCATGAAAATTGCTTATTTTTTTCTGCTTATTGTACTGAGACAATTGCCTTGTTATTTATGAGATGTAGCTTATTTTTGGCACCAAGACAACAATTACTGGAACATATTGAGGATTAAACTCATTATAAATGATTTACAAAGTCCAAATTACTGACCATTATGCCAGAATGAGACAACTCTGGCATTGGCAATTGAGGTTTGTGTTCAAATCAAAATCAGGAACAATTTATTTTTTTATTTATTTACCCTACTCTCACATTTGGAATTTACAGGCCTGTCTGGTATTTAAAATTTGATTTGCCCCTCCCCCTGATATATTCTACAAAAACAAATGAATTTTTTAATGAATTTTCCAAACTACTATTTTATTCCAACCTACCCTTTTATTCCATACTCAAGAGTACTCAGGCCCTCCACATAAAAAGTTGGCACTACAGTCTCCCTACCCAAAACATGTCTTTTGGGAGACTAAGTTAAGTTTAGTAAATACCTATATCTTGTTTTATGCACTGTAGATAATAAATTTTACAAGTAACTTTTAAAGTCCAAAATTTTGCCTGCTTTCCATGACGTTTCCAATGCCTGTAGTTATGAAGTGAAGCTTTGCTGGAGTTTTTTTTTTTTCCCCTTCTCAAAATTTTGCCTTTATAACTAATTATTTAAGCTATCTCCTTGTTTCATTGTCATATTTTATTCAAAATTGAATGGGAGAAAAAAAAACTAATTATTGATGATTGTAGAGTAACAAGAGTAATTTGTTTTTATGATGACTCATAATGAAGTAGAATTCTCCATTTTTTAATATTTTAATTTTCTTAAAGTTGTTTCGCTTTTCTTTTTTTTTTTTTTTTTTAACATTCTATTCACATAAGTCAGATTTTTTTTATCTTGTCTTTCTCGTGTTACACTGTTTTTGTTTGAGTCTAGTTGTTGCATATCATTACTTACTCAATGTTCAGTTTTCTTACACAAAATCTAATTCTGCTTGGAATTAATTTGGGGAAATAATTTCCAAAATTCCTGGTATTGAAATCAAAGATTACTTCTGGAATTTTACTTTTTTTTTTATAAATAAATACAATTTAAATTAAGAGGTCTCAGTTTAATTAAATTTTTTACTGATTGACTTAGAAATGTCGTTACAAGTATAAGCAATTTTTGCAATTAATGTCGTTAACAGATTCTAATGTAACTATGACTGGAATATTCACTTGTCTTGATTATTGTGCACGTACTATAGTTCTCTTGTACAGTAATTGAGACAAATTAGATCAGTAAACAAGGCCATTAACTACATTCTCTTCCGTGCTTAGCTTTCCGCATCAAATGTATGCAAACAACGCCAGTAATGGCTGCCATCAATGTCATGAATGAATCCGAACTTTTACTGTCGATAACTCCAAAATGGTAGATTTTATCAAATTTATCAAGCCATGCTTCAAATGAAGCATGTACAATTACACATAAATGTAAGTATTCTGGAAGTTTTTAATGCAAACTGAGCGCAGGTGCTTTTTCTTTTTGTTAAAAAAAAGTGCAATAACTTTTTTAACTGCCACTCAGTGGCGTAGCTAGTGTTTTTGCCGCCCAGAGCAGTCCTCAAGTTTGCTGCTCCTCCCCAGGAGAAATACAGTATTACAATGCACATTAACCCCTTAGTGTTTTTATATATATATATATATATATATATATATATATATATATATATATATACACACACACACACACGTTACTTCTTTTATTCTAAATTGGGAAAACTTTTTACAATATTAAAAGAAAGATAACTTGTTTTTGTTTATATACCCTCTGTTTTATTTAAAAATAAAAAATAAAAACACACTGTACTTTTAATTCATAATTTATCAGTTTTTTAAATATTTATTTCAATTCTAACAAGTGAGGAGTCATAAATTAAATGCCACATTAACAGAAACATGGTTTGTTTTTCTTTTAATAAATGTTAAAAAAAGATGCAATGTCTTTTAAAATTATTTTTAAAGTAGTAGACTAAGAATTAAAATTCTGATAAAATTAATTTCACTATTAAAAACTGAAATAAATGTTATCATACTTTTAATTCTTAGTCTATTTTGCTTAATGAAATTTCAACTATCTAAACAAAAAATAAAACATTGCATTGTTTTACTACTGTGAAAACTTGTAAATTGAAAAATGTAAATTGAATTGGACTTTAGATAAAGTTTCTGCACTTAAAAAATATTAATTTTCAATTTTCTTTTTAATTTCTGTTTGATATTTCCATGAAAAAATGGAATGCATGTGATATCCTAAAAGCATTGGAATTATTTCAATTTATTTATCTATTTTATAATTTATGAAAAGTAACGATTTTATATCCATGTTAAAGTTAGGCCTATGACAAGATAAAAAAAAAACAATTGGTTCACTTATTTATTTAATTTTTTTTTTTTTTTACTAACAGTTCAGACTTGAAAAATCAAAATCAGAGAACTGACACAAGTCTGGACTTCTCACATACGTGTGAGAAAACTGGATTCACTAAATTCAACCTTACATCAAGCTCTTTAAAAATGTTCAAATTTTTTGCTCACGGGCTTGTAAGTGGGTTTTATCCCCATCAGCTGACAGTGTGTACAATTGTAAAATAGTCATATAAATTCCCCTATTGAATTGTTAAATATTTGAGCTTAACAACTTTAACAAAATATTACAATAACAATCATAAATATGAATATAGGTCATTATTTCAATAAGTAAGGGGGTACAAATGAAAAAACAATTGAAAATGACACTTATCCATTTCACTGAAACTGAGTTTAAATGCTTCTATCATCTCACAGGATATAAGTCATGCTAACTAAGAGGAACAAGCAGAATTCTAACAAGATAGTTTTTAAAAAGCAACTGAGCCAATAAGATTGTTTTGCATAAACCTCTGCCTCTATCATTAAACAAATGCAAAATTTTGCTATGTGAAATTGTGTCAGTCTAATAGTAAAAAAATATTTTAGAGTAAATTGATAATTAGTAATCAGTTTGAAATTTATACTTAAATAAGTTCTTTGGACAATTTGTTTTTGAATTTCTTAGATTAATAATAATATACAGTTAATGAAACTGCTATCCTCTTGCCTTCAATGTATCCTGTGAGTGTCAAATTTTCTTAGCTTTCTTTTCTTGCATGTCCCAGAAATTTCGGCTGTCTCTTTCTGATTTGTATTTGTTTTTATTTTCCTTAAAACATCCATGTTTCATGCTGTATACACATAATTCTTATACAGCAATTCAACTCAAATGGTCTGAATAGCTTTTAGCAATAAGAATTATCTAGTCTTCTGGTAGGAGACCTATAGATATTCAATGCACTTGCAATTATATCTGGAGTAAACAAGATACTTAAATCAGATATTGAAAAATCATTGGTTTACCTGTAAAAGGACATCAATGGTGGTGGTAAATATCAAATCATAATGTCTAATTTCAGATACTTGATATCTAGTAAAGCACACCTGTTTAAATTTTCATAATGGTTGCATCATTTAATTTCATTAAATGTTACAAGATTCTTTCATCTTGAGGTTTTAAAAGATTTAACTTGTCCTTGCAAATCCTCTAAAATATTTTTCTTTTCTTTTTTCATTTCAGTTTAGCTTCCCAGCAATGTGAAGTACACCAGTTAAATCCACATAACATGGAAGAAACATCAGGTGAAGAGTGCTTTCCTCCCATGAAAAAGGGTGCCTACAATCTGGATTTTCTTGATGACAATGCTTGTTTTAACCCTTTTGAGTCAAAGTGCAAATTGGGCGAGTCACCCCCTGGCAAATCTGGTTTTGATGAAAATATTAACCCTTTTCAGACCAAGACAAAGCTTAGTCCTCAGAATCCTGCAGATGACAACTTTAATCCCTTCAAGACAGATTCCAAGCTGAGACACTCACCAGAGCCAGTTAATAATCTTAATTATGAAGAAAAGAATGGAAACCAGATTGATGACATGGATAATTTGTCATTTGATCAGGAAAGGTACATTGAAGATGAAGAGTTGGATGATGATTTTTCTGATCCAATGTTTGACTATGGAAGTGAAAATACTCCAATAATTGATAAGAATATTAGTATTGTAACTACTGACAAAGATCAAGGTGGTGCTGCTCTTAATCATTCTGATAGAGAGCAATCGTACAGTAGTCTTGAAGAAAATGTAACTCAGGATGAATTTATAGACAATGACTTTGGTTTTACTGGCAATAGAGACAGTGTACATGGACACAACTCAATAAAAGATCCAGATGATGCCTATGATTACTTCAAAGATGCTGAAAGTTATGACAATATTTCCAGAAATGATGATTTTACAGAAACAGACAGACAATTAAAGAAGGAAATGGTTCATAAAGTTAAGCCACTTGATTTAAAGAAACATTTTGATGAGTTGGAAGAATTGGTTTCTTTAGAAGTCAGAAAAGACAGCCAAGAGTTGGTTGAAGAGCCTATCAATAACATTAATAATTTGAAAGGTTCAGAATCTGACCAAGAAGAATCTTTTCCTTACTCTGATGCTGCGGCAGACCAAATTGAAGACAGTGAAATACCTTCATTTGATCAAGTGTCAGAAGCTCATCCATTACCAATTCCAAATCTAACCACTGAGAATCTAGATGAACAAGACAAACTTTCTCCTGATTTTGATGATGGAATTCCTCAAGAGAATTTAGTTCCAACCAAAGAGGATATTTACAAAAAAGAACAAAATGAATTTTCTCCTTTGGATGTCTTGGGCAGAGAAGAGCACAAAAGTGAGCCAATTGATGATCTTTCATCAAGCACAGTGCTTAACAGTCCCAATTTCTGTGAAGACAGTGGTCTTGGGGATAGTATTGTCACCTCTGGAAGTGAAGATTTGGATAAAGCAGATGACATGAAAAGTGAAGAGGGTATGGAATCTCTTCCTGCCACTCCTGATGCTTTATCTGACCAGAATCTCACACTTTCTCAAAAAAATGATGCAGGATTTGAAGATGATGAGGATTTTCAACCAGATGAACTTTTGCCTGAAATGTCCCAGGCTCAGTTGGCTGATAATGGTGAGGAATTTTTTTCTGAGAATATCTCTGAGAATATGTGCACTGCACTTGAAAATGGTAAATTGAATACTGCACATGATTTAGACTTAATCACAGGAATAGATCCTACATCAAAATCTTTGGTTGATGAGCCTGAAGCAGAATGTCTGAAGGGGTTACCATGTAGAGAGCCATGTGAAGAATTTAAAGAGATTGGGGAAAGTTTGTTTAGTGATGAGCAACAAGGAGAGATTGAGAAATCTATTGACAACAATTCTCAGTCTGCTTTTGGAGAGAATACAGTTTTTGAAAAAGATTTAGGAGAAATTCAAGCAGAAAATATAATTGATAATATTCAAAATGATGAAGAAGTATTAGAAGAATCTGTTCTTCCTTTGTGTATTCCTGGAAAGCAAATAGATACTGAGGGTGAGATTGAGGAGTTTAATCTACCTTTAAGCATTAGCAACACTGTAGCTGCAAAAGAGCATGATGAACTTGAAGATAATCTTGATAGTATTAATAATAGTGCAGCTCTTGATGATTGTAACTTCTCTCCAGCTATAGAAGAAATATTAGATCTGTCTATGGAAAATGTTCCTGGAGAGGCAATTGATGATGTTGAAACTTGCAACCCATCGACAACACTAACTACAAAGTTTAATGATGAAAGTGACTTTGATAAAGTAGAAGCTATCTTAGGTCTTGATACTGCAGATGATCTGGCGAATAAGAGTGTGGAAGATTCAAAAGATAGGCTGGCAGCAATTAGTTGTGAAGATCATCCCGATGATGTTTGTAGTGAGACAAATACTGAACATAGCAGTGAGCTAAATAAAGACTATGGACTTTTGAGTGAATTGGATAATGAAAAACTCCCAGAAAATAAGAGTGAAGATTTTTCACATGCATTTAAAATGTCTGAAAATGAAATAAATAACATTACAAATGCAGGAGAAAGTTTTGGTGATGAGTTCAAATTGGAGGAATTTAAGACTGATGAACTGTTTGACACTGTGTCTAAGCATGAAAGTTTGTCAGAAAGTGATCCCAATACAGCTGCTATTGCAACTGATATTGGGAATACCATAGAGGATAAAATGGTCTTGAAGGCCAATAAAAGCTCTGAAGAAAATATAAGTCTCAATGACTTGTCCCCAAATAAATCTCTTGAATCTATAGATAAACTATTTGCCAAAAGTAGAAATAATGTATCAGAAAAAGTGCCTTCTGCTGAGTCAAGCCAAATGTCTGTTATTGGAGCTTTGGTTGTTGGTTCTCAGCTGATAGCTTCTGCAGTGCTTGGGCCTTCTGCTGTGTGCCCACCAGCACTGAGAAGTCCTTATTTCAATTCTCCATTGCATGAAACTCAGCAACTCATGGGCAAACCTCCCTCACCACAAGCGTCCCCTCCTGCTGCCAGCTGTATTTCGTCAGGCAACAAACAGATCAGTGCTGAAACTGAAAGTACCGAAGATGGTGCCATTTTGCATCCTTTGACAACAATGTTGGAGGAATCTGATTCTCAGCCATCTTCTGAGTCTTTAGTTTTGGGTCTACAAAGTAAAAAATTTGCAGTTGAGAATGGTGCAGTGTCATCCCAATCAAAAGATTGTGTTACTGCACCTCAGATGAGGGTGACATCCATCTCTGAAGAAGCAAATATGCTGGAGGACGGTTAGTATAACACCAGCACCCTGATCCCCTGGGCATTGTGGCTGTTCTACCTCTATGCATTTTGCCTCACCTTTCACCCAACAGTGATGTTTGCAAAAGAAACCTTTGTTAACTAATCACTGTCATTGGTACAAATGTCCAAACTGTCAGTTGTCTGCTTTTTGTGTAGTTTCATCTTTGTTCTACCATATTGTGGACCTTCCCCCACCTACATTGCTTATGCTAATAGCCGTTAACTCTTATATACTGCTTTGCTTACAAAATCATAGTACCATTCTCCTACTAATTCTCCATAAGGTTGTCTGCAATTATTATGGCTCCTGATATTTACAAGAATTATTATGGTAAATATATAAAGCCAATTTGGTAAACTTATTTTGACTTGTTTTGCTTATCATACTGTAAAAAAAAAAAATTATTTCAACCAAATGCTATTTTATTTAAAAAAAAAAAAAAATTGAAAATAATTTACTCAGATGAATATGCATTGAAAGCCCAAGGGTTTATGAATCCAAAAGAAGCTTTCATATGATTTGAATCACATTCTGTTTTATCAATATACATTTGGTTGAAATAAAATCTATTTTTCTGATGACACTGATCGACAAAACCTGTCAAAAGAGTTTTCCAAATTCTTACATATATTTACCATGCCATCAGATTCTAATCCAAATTTAAATCAAGGTGTATTATATACATCCCATTATCTAATAAACTATTGAAATATCATCATTTGTTCTACATGTTCATAATAATTGTCTTCATGGCTTCTAGATGTGTATACCTCCTAGTAGATATATTGTTATCATTACAGAGATACTATGTAGACTAATTGTGCTTTCCAGCTAACTAGAATTAGATTAGTTTAACTTTATGTAGGTGGTTTCCTGCATTGAACAATTTCCCATTAAAAAGTATGTGAATGAGAAGTCATTAGTTGTGCTAACTTGTGAGTTTTCCCATAAGATGTAACTTGCTATAAGAATTTTACCTTTATTTCAATTTCCCTTTGTTGAGCTGTAGTATTCTTCCTATATTTTAATTGTTTTCTCATTCTTAACTTAAATTCACTGAGACTAAAGCTTTTCCATTTTGTTTATTTATTCATTTATGGGAGAATATGATTTATAAATTTCTATGTGTCAGAACAATGAATGTAAAGTGGAAAAATTCTGTTACATGTTTCATCCTCAAGGAGGACTTCCTTGAAATTGTTTTTATTGATATATGTGTGTGTGGTGGGGGGAGATGGATAAGCATGAGCTTCTGTTTAAATTATTTACCAAAGTGAGTGTAAAGATGCACGAACACTGAAATTTAAATTATTTATTTATTTTTCAGATGTGTCTGGACATATATTCTTGCTGATCTCTTTCAGTTTCCCTACACTTTTGTTTTTGTTGTTATTGTTTTTGTTTGTCAGTATCCCACATTGTGACAACATGATCTGCCAAGATCAGTCATTGACTGTAATGGATTTGACCATAATTTCAATTTAAGAAATACCAGTTTAATTAAAAGAAAAAGCTATTTACTCAGGTGAAACTGTATATGAAGTACTTTGATTACTAAATCACTCACAGTAAAATTACAATATGGGAATCTGAATGGGATCGGCTAGAATGTATGTCTGGACACGTCCAGAGGGGGATTTTAAATTTTAGTCTTTCCTCTTGGTACAGAATTAAAACTGATGCTTGCATTTGTACATCTCATCTCCCCCTCCTAAACATTTATATAACTTCATAAATAAAAACATTGCTTTAGTCCAATGAAGACCTTCAAGAAGACAAAATGTGCAGCACAGAATTTTTCCATTTTATCATTATGTATTCATTTAATGAGCGTTTGTCTATTTGTTTTCTGATGTTCTGAAATTATTTTCATTATAATGCATATTTTTTAATGCCACCATTTTTATTGTTTTTAACAATGTTTTGACTAATATAAATTAATTGAACAGAGAAGTTAGTTATTTGTTAAAAATATAAACATACTTATATATAAGTATATATATATATACAGTGTAACCCGGATATAAGAGATTTTCTCTGGTCCCAAATTAGAGCCATACTTACCTAAACAAAATAGACCAAACCCGGATATAAGAGACCCCCCCGGTCCCGACAACTCTCTTATATCCGGGTTACACTGTATATATATATATATATATATATATATATATATATAATTTTATTTTAGGTTATTTATTACATTTATTTTAATCTTTGATTTTAGCAGAGCACTTTGTCCAAAACATTTTCAAATTAGATGAATATTTTCTTTAGGATTCATTTAATATTTTTCTTTATTCTTTTTCATCAAGCAGTCAGAGGACTCTATTTTAAGCTCTTGTATTAATCTTAATGAGATGAAAATAGGTGAGATTTGGATTTTTCCTCTTGCTGTTCCTTGGAGAAAGCATTAGCAGTTTCTTGGTATCAAATGATCTTACATTTGAGCACCTGATACAACTTGATGTTTTTACCTCTTTTTTTTTTTCTATGATGATAAAATCTAAACCAAATGTGTATATATATTCATTTTTTACAAAATCTATTGAAGCTTCCTCTTTCATCTTAGTAACTTTTCATTATTACTGTGTTAATTATTTTGATCTTATTTGGGGCGGGGATTTCCTTTCCCTTTTTATACATGTTCTGCTAAGCATGAATTAATGGGTTTCTTCCTTAAATTCTCTCACAATCACTCTCAGGATGCTGTATGTCACCTCTGGTCATATTTTTCCCTTGCTGAGAACTTTTGTGTAAGACCTTTAAGGTGGAATTTTTTGGCAAGTGGATTGTTTATTGCTGTGAAAAATGTGGTCAGTAGATAAATCTGAACCTCAAAAAGTGACAATGGTTATAATGAATACATGCCTGTACACATGGTGATGCCGAAAAGTTCTCGGTTTCATCCACTTTGCAAGATCTGAACAAATGACCAAATATCAGCCTGTTTTTTTATTTTTAAGAGCTTATAAAGCTTATTGGCTAGACCACAAATTTTCAGTACATGCTCGTATTATATTATGTATTATTATATATATATATATATATATATATATATATATATATTTAAGAGTTTGTGTTGAGTTTTTTTGTTTTTTTTTCAGTTTATTGTAATCTATTCATGTAGATTAAGCTTATTTAAATACTTTGGCTTGTTAAAAAATGACTACTACTTTTGTCAGTTGGTCAATTTGAGGTCATTCGAAGAATATCAGCATTGTTAATGTATTCTGAGAGACACATTCCAATCTCATTTGTTTTCATATAAGTACAATAAACATTAATACTCAGTCCTGTGACTTATATGGATGGATGTGGCGGTAGTAAAACAGCTATCAGTGTGGAAAGTGAATTCAGCAAGCTGAGTTCAAATTGCTTGGTGCATTCATTTTCACAAATGCCTTTAGTAAAAGCCTAAATTCATCTCTTCTCTCCTTAGTGATGGGAATAGCAGAATGTACTGGCCTCTCTAGCCTTGATTGTTAACGAATATAGGAGAAAGAAAACTAACATCCAGACCATATCAAATGAAGTGGAAACCACACCACTATATTTTGCAAGAGGTTATGGTATGTGTAGATTCCATGACAAAATATAATGACTTATACTGTGGTGTTGAGGAAATGGGTGTTAGAAAAATAGTGAGCAAATTCTAAAAACCTGAATGAAGATTAGGTCTTGTCGAAATATTCAACATGTCCATAAAGGAAAAGAAGAAAATTTGGTCTCATCTCTTGTCCAGTATGATCGTTTTTGCATGACACCATTGTGGTTTAATACCCCAAAATCTGGTCTGTCAGAGTCTATCATTGATCACATTCTGCTTCTGGTGTCTTTATCATAACCCATGGCAGGGTAGCTACTTAGTGCTATGCCTTGCCAAAAGGAAAACCAGGATTTGATCCTCACTGTCACATACAGTTTTGAATTTAGAGTTGTTCTTCTCCCAGACTGATTTCTAACTACTGCTATTTAATCCATAGCCTGAGGAAGAAGAAATGATTCATGTCTTTCTCAAGGATATTTGCACAAAAGTGAATATAACAAACTTAACTGGAATTCACTCAGCTCTCATTCCAAGCTGTTATTTTTTACAACATATGCACATCCAACCAAAACTAAAAAATTAATGACATTGCTTAATCCAGGAAATTTGAATAATTTAAACAATTAAATTTATAATTGAAGCAAACATGCAACAAAAGCAAAGATGAAAGAAAGATTAGTCAAGGATTAATGACATTGCTTCATCTTAGAAATTGTGTTCTTACGTTCATAAGAAAATTTTTTCATCTTTTCAATGAATTCATCTTCAGATCTGTCAGAGATTTTTTTATTTACTTTTTTTTTGTATTTTTTTTAAGTGAGAGAAACATAAAATTAACATTGTCGAATGGATAAAAGTTATTTAAAAATGCTTATAAGTAATCGGCCTTCAATTGACAAGCAAGTTTAATATTTACACTGTTTACATTGTTCAGACTGTTGTCTTCATCTTTATTGTCAAATTCATGACATTTCGGTCATTGTATTCTCCGGCCTTCTTCAGGTAATATATGTTAGAATTTCGAACCAAACCCTTTATTTGGTCCAAGGAAGTAGATTGTTCTATTTCCACATACCATGCCTTTTCTGGATATCTCAGTTTTCAGTTAATTCCCTGAGAACACATGGCCCAGTGTATAAAAGTGTTGGTTGAAGTAATTCAAAAGTAACTTGACCAAAAGAGTTATGAATTCAATACCAGGCCACAAAAATTTGTTGAGTAACTAAAGGGAATTAACTGAAAACTGAGATATTCAGAAAAGGCTTGGCATGTGACACTACAACAATCTACCCCTGTGGACTAAATAAAGGGTTTGATTCGAAATTCCAACATATATAACCTGAAGAAGGCTGGAGCATACAATGGCTAAATTATTGTGAGTATGACAATAAAGATGAGCACAACAGTCTGACCAATGTAAATAGTGTAAATAGTTACAATATCTCATCTAAGAAATATAGATTGAAGTTTAATATTGCATTGTTTATTCCCAATGTTCTCAGAATGTATAAAAATTGTTTATTAATAAAATCAGCAATGATCATTGTTTACTTATCTCAGATTAATTACCTGCAGAGATGTTTTTGGAATTACCTTCATCTTTTCAAGATTGTCTGAAATGTAAAAAAAAAAAAAGTTTCTACAAAGAGTTTAATTTCCAAAATCTGTCATTAAATTATCTCCCTTTTTGCTCTTAATAGTTTCAACAATTTAGTTTTATTAGTATTTACCTGAATTCATATTGTGTTTTGTTCTATTCTAAAACAATCATTACCAAACATCTATTTACAGCCATTTGCCTCCAGAAGGGAATGGCGGATTGCTTTACTGAAAATATTGCAAGAGGAAGGAAAATGGCTTCTATAAGAAAATAAATGGATATCATTTTGTAGTGATTTTTAATCAAATTTTATAAATTGGCTTATTGCACATTTCATGCTATCTTGACTTTTTTTTAATGATCAAATAATTTCTGGGTAGTGGACATGTCTTTTAAAATTTAAATTTTGTCTAACATTAGTGTGTCTCTAGTTCTTTAAAGTATGATGGTTTTATTTAAACAAAGAAATTTGCTGCCATTGTTCATATTTGGAAAGATAAATTTTTTGACTTTTAAGTTTGTTATAATTTAACTTTTTAAATTCTTATTAAAATAATATATCTAGTGACCATTAAAAAATAGAATTAAGCAATAAGGTAATTTCCATTGCTTAGCTTTATGAACATCATTTTCATTATTTGCTATTTGTCTTTCAATCTGTTCTTGCGTGTTTATTCTGAATGCTTTGCTTCTGATAAATTTATGGTAAGTATATCTTTTCTTTATGATGACCTTATTACTTTCTGTTTGAATTTTCAGGATAAAGAGTTATCATTATTTGTACTATTCATATTCAGACTATTGTCCTCATTTTTGTTGCTACCACAATGTTTTGACCATTGTGCCCTCTGGCCTTCTTTAGGTGTATATCAATTTGGGTACAGGAAATTCTGAACTTTATTTAATCTACAGGCATAGACTGTTCTCATTCCACTACCCATGTCTAGGGATATCATCTAGTTCTTATTTTTAGTACTGTTCAGCTATTGCTTGCCCATTTCTGCTGAGTCCAAGTACACACTGCCTTAGTGTCAGCTTGTGAATTTGGTGACAGTAATTATGAGTTCACTCCCTGGGCTGGGTAGTGTATATTTGAACTCAGTGGAAACAGGTGAGCATTAACTGAACAGTACTAAAAATAAGAACTAGATGATATCCCTAGACATCGGCAGTGGAATGAGAACAGCCTACCTCCATAAATAAAAGGTCCAGTTTTTTTTTTGTTTTTTTTTTAAGCTTATCACCCCAAGTAAGGCTGGAGGCCACTAGCACGCAAGGGGTTACAGAAGGTTTGGAGGAAGAGCAGATAGGAGTGGTAAAGGAGAGGATGTGGAGAAAGATAGTGGATTGATCAAGGCAAGGGGGTTACAGAAGATTTGGAGCGAGAGCAGATAGGAATGAAAGGTGAAAGGATGTGGAGAAGGGAAGTGGATAGATCAAGGCAACTGGAGATGTCGATTGACGTTACACTTAAATAGTTGGAGATTGTATTTGTCAGGGAAACAGGAATAAGGAAGGGAGTTCCACAGGCGAGATGTGCGAGACATGAAGCTATTGGAGTAGAAGATACGTCTACATCTAACAGTTTCAACGCTGAAGGGGTGGGAACAGGATGCCAGCCTCGTAGAATTTCCTGTAGGTCACCCTAATTGATATGAAGGTCAGAAGTCACAATGCATGAAGTGGGATGACAACAACAAAAATGTCAATAATAGTCCAAATATTTAGTTATTGTAACAAAGAAAAATATTACTTTATATATTTAATGATCAACTTAATGTTTGTCATTAATGCTTTGTCCAAATTTTTCAATTTTAAAATGGAATTATTTTTATTCCAGCAAGATTTGATTTAAGAAAAACAATTGAAAGACGTCTTTGATTTCTTGATTCAAATCTTTTATTTTACTTATTTTAAAAAATTTTAACTATTTAAAAACTCTTCATAAATAGATATAAATATTGACACAAAATGATTTTTATATTTGATATGTAATCACTTGACATTTTCTATTGAGAGGTAACTTTGTAAAAATTATATATGGAAAATTAAAAATTTTCTTTTTACTTTGAATATAGAATTTTAAAGAAAAAATTTTTATTCAGATACAATTTACTTTAGGGCCATGCAATAATGTTTTATCAGTAAATCTATTGTAAAATACATACATACATATATATATATATATATTCCAGATGTTTCTTCCTTTACTGATTGCTTCTCTACACATGAAGCTATTACTGAGAGTCTCAATGACCTCAGCACTGATGACAAATATCACATACAAGAAAAAGTTTCAAATGATGAAAACCTTACTTTGAGAGCTGAGAAAGTCTCATCAGTTTCCTCAAGTCCTGATGACACTGCAGATAACACTATTAAAGAGACAACTGAAGCAGTTCCCACAAGCAACAAACCTGTAAAGTAAGTTTTTTTTTTTTTTTAGTTGATGTTATTAATTCATTAACCAGGTAATGTCATTTCAAGCAAACTTAAATCTATTTATCTATTTGCTCATTCTTATTATTAATCAGAATCAATTTAGTATGAATTTGTCAGTATAATAATGACTTCATCCAGGTCAAGTTTCTCATGCAATCTTAAGAAAGAAAAAATAAATTTTCTCACCTGTTCATTATTACTAAAAAAAAATCATTACTAAAAAAAAAAAAACAAAAAAAACTTCCCTCTAAAATAGTTATAAATTCCATTTTATTCATATACTTGGTACATAATTATTTTCATGATTACATATTTTATAGTTTTTTAAAAATATTTACTGTAAGTCACTACTTGGATGATCACTTTGGTTTCTATTAAAAATTTTAAAAAATATTTGCATTGAAACAAAAATAATTGCAATTTCAGTTATTTTATTCAAATGAAGATTTTAACTTTTCCAAAATTTGTGGAAAAATCAGTTGTATATTCTTTTGTTCGTGAATATAATAATATTTTCATGGCAATTTCACTTGAATCCAGTAACTAAATGCGAGTAAACATAACAAAAATGATGGAAAGAATTTTCTGGAAAATTTGGGGAATAGAATGTTTCTACTACTATCTGATTGTTTTAATAATGAATAGTTTTTGAAACAATCAAGTTGCAGTGAAGTAATTTTATTTAATGTAAGTTCACATAAGAAATTGATTATAGTAAACAATGAATTATGAAAAAATCTTTTCTCTTACTAGCATTTGAATTTAAATGATATTAATATATACAAGGTAGAAAATGTTTTACCTTGAATATGTTAGTATTGTTTAAGGGTTCTTATTTAAAATTAGATTTTTTTTTAACTTGGAGAAAGATTTTTTTAATTTATTTTACTATAAAAAATTAAATAGTATTATACAAACAACTGAACTTTTTTTAACCATATTTTCCAAAAATTTCCTTTCTCTATAACAAAATGCTAAATTTGCTGCCAATAATAGCTGAGCATAGAAAAGTTTCTCCTTTTCATTGTTATCTGCACCAAACTGAGTTTGATTGTTTGGAAATAGAAATTATTTTGAAACTGTTTTGATTTTACTCAAT
Source organism: Acanthosepion esculentum (assembly GCA_964036315.1). Lineage (NCBI taxonomy): Eukaryota > Metazoa > Mollusca > Cephalopoda > Sepiida > Sepiidae > Acanthosepion > Acanthosepion esculentum. The sequence goes on from OZ038497.1 coordinate 62,145,079, forward strand.
GTATGTTTGTTTACAGAATATATAACTAAATACAGTTGTAAGATTACAATAATTTACCATAAAAGTTAATAAAAACACAAGGCCTATTGGTCTATGTATAGTCCCCCTCTGACTTTTGTGTATTTTGTTTCTTCTAGCACCTACTTCTTGTTTTTCACTAACTGCTTCATCTATAAGTCTATTCCAGTTGTTAATGACTCTTTGAGAGAAATAATGAAAATGGCATCCTTCTTTAATAATAGCTTTACTATGTCCTCTTGATTTATTATTTTCTCTAAGCTCAAAGAACTTTCTAAAATCAATATCTGCAAATAAAAAACCTTTACCAAATTAATTTAGTATTCTTTTGTTTTATTAGCACTTGTTTAAATCTGTGGTTCACACAGAATCTAACTGTTGCAAAATAATTTCTGCTTCCACACATTTTGAAACACAAAATTAATAATTTTGCTTTTAGTTTTAAATTGTCTTCTTTTTTTTTTTTTTTTTACTTTTTCTTGAAATAATTCTGTTTAAAATGTATCAGTACCATAGCTGCTCATGTGTAATGCAAGAAATCATGTATCCGAAACAAAAAAAAACAAAACTGGTATGAACAGTAGATCATAAAATACTTTGATAATTTCCAAGAAGCACTGCTTTGTGGAACACTCCTATGAGGATGTTTTCCCAAAAATAAACTTCAAGTCAACGGTCAGTTGTTACCTAACCTCCATATCCACACAGTCCTCACTTCCTACTTAATACTATTACATTTATATCACACACCTCATTTAATGACTTTGAGTGGCTCTTGAGTCTTGTATTGGGTGAACACTAGTAAAAAAAAAAAAATATCAGCAAACTGCTATATATATTAAATGGCTCACCTGTTGAATAACTGATTTTAGCCAGAATGATTGTCAATTCTGTTTAACCACCTGCCTTATACTGTTGACAGATATTTATATATGTGACAGAAACTCTTATCTTTGTCCCTTCATAAGCAGCAAGATATTCACATCTACAGATTTCACTGGATTCTGCAATTGTCTTTGATATTACAATATGTCAGTCCCTTGAAAACTGACCTTACCATCCATGCATAAAGTGTGAAGCACAAAAACAAAATATTGATTTTATTTATTTATTCATTTATTTTTTACAACCCTGTATAAGGACCAAGAGCCACTCAAGTTATTGTTACAGAGTAAAAGGCACAATTTATATGGATATGTGGGGAAGGTAATGGTTGATCCTAGACTTGAACAGGCCAAGATTGTAGTGATTGGGGAAGCATTGTCTTAGCAGTTAGTTTCACAAAACAACAGTTCATGGGAAGAAGCTGCTCAAGTGGAACTTATATTTTACTGATGGAATATGAAGGGAATGAAGGCAGTTCACTTCAATGTGCATGGCAGTGAGAGATCTGTGATGCTTTGTCTTTGGGAAAGGGGTCGTAGGGTGTAAAAATAATTAATCACCCACAAGAATGAGGATATGCTTTTGGACTGTCTAGACTGAAAAGTGAAGACTGGGCAGCTCCTGCCCATATATGGCAGTAGCACTCCATTTTCAGCCTGATATGACTCTTATAAAGGTATAGGATAGTGGGAGGAGTCAGGTATTTACTGGAGTGGTAAAGGGAACTGACCATTTTTCAGCTTCTTTAGTGATGTATTGTATGTATGAATTCTGCTTGAGGTCTGAGTTTAGTTTGTCCCAATAGGAATTCAAGACATGGGGGAAACCCTTAGAGAGCATCAATTCATCACAATAGGTGAAAATTCAGGGTCTGCTCAGTGATGATGGAACATCGCTCATTTAATTTTTCAAGGCATTGAATGAGATCAGCCAATTCCCTCCACCCACTGACCTGTTAAAGCTAGGTCAGAGAAGAGATTAGCCCTGGTCATCTAGAGTTTTGCAGGTGCACCCATATACTGTCTTTATAAATGTAAAGAAAACAATGAGTAAGGTGGTTGCATTATACATGAATAAATATGGAATATTAAGAAAAGTAAAATTTTCATTTTATGCAGCATAAAAATGGCTTCCCATTGATCTATATTGATAACAGCATCTTTGCAGATTACTATATGTTTTTCTTTGCTTTCAGTTTGGCTCCAATTTTTGTTTTCTGAAATCTGTGCTATTTACTTTCTAATATCTGCAACTCCCTTTTGTTGTTGCCTGTGCTTGCTTTTATTTTCTGTTGATAAAATTGAAAGATGGAAGCTACCTTACTGCTGGTGACATATAATTTTTGATTTAACCGTTATCACACTGTGATTTCATTTGTTGTACAAAAGTTTATCCTACCATTAAAGGTGACTGATCTTTGATGAATAGTGTGTTTGAATTTCATAGTTGTATTGTCATATCCTGCTATGGCAACAGAAAACAACTTTGCGCAAAATTAACAAAGATACTGCAATTGTGAGAGGTCTTGAAAAAGAATGCAGTGGAAAGGGAAGTAATATTAGTAATGCAGAGTGCTAAAGGTTAAATATTATCATGCATGGTCATAAATTCTTTTTTGAGATGTACTTTTTCTATTATAACCAAGACTACAATAATATTTATTATTTTATTCTTTTTTACTTACTCTTTTGAGATTTTATGACTTAAAATGCTGATGAGCTTGAAAACTCATCTCTGTTCAAGCTATCATCACTTGCTCTGTAATAGGTACTATGGTAGGTTCATAAATAATAAATAAAATTATACTGATAGTCCTTTATGTGCCATGTTTCCTCAGTAAGTGATCATGGCTCTACAATTTCCTGTTCTTTGTAGCTCTTAATAAATTTTGTCTTTTATTTCTCATAAACCCTGTTCCACTATCCATTTACTCAACTCACTAAGTATGTTATGTGTTGTTTTTCTTTGTCCCGCTTGCCTTCAATCTGTCCTGTAAGTATCAGATTTTCCAAGCCCTCTATCCTCATTGTGTGCCCTAGAAATTTCAACTGTCTTTTCCTGATGTTAAGTATAAGTTTTCTTTTTGTTTCCATTATGGTCACATAAATAAAACAGAAAATTTTTCAAATGATTCTCATTTGTGTGATAGTATTCTTAGAGAGGATTTGTTAAAATTTGTAAAAAGAACAGAAAAGTTTCCAAAACACTACATACCAGAGAGCTTGATCCCAATGCATACATCCAAGCTATGAAAAATGAATGAAGAACTAAATCTTGTAGTAAGGAAAATTGGAATTGAGACCAAGGTTGTAGACCTCCAGAAAAGTGTCATCATTTACTCTGCAAAGATTCTCCAAAAAGTTCTTCAGTTGTGAAGAGTCTTGACACCATGCCTCAAGAACAGAATTTTCATTGACTATGTCAATGTGTAAACCAACATAATAATATTATAATTTAACATTTTATTCTTGATAAGATAAAATGCAAAACACTAGTTATTGCTTAGTTTTAACAGTTAAAACTTTGATGGATTCAATTTTATTAATGAACAAAAGTTAAATAAGCAGCCATCTTTGTAATTAACACTGAATATCTCTGAGAAAAACATTGATTAGAAAGTTGAATCCGTAATGACTAATAAAGTTGATGTACAAATTATTGATTTTTTTTTTTTTTTGCTTGCATTGTCTTATATAAAAAAAAACACTTTTTGAATGTTAATTTGAAATATACTGAAACCATATTTTATAGCTGCATTCTTGTATGCTGATTCTAACAGGATCCTGCAAAGTTCTCAGCCTGAACTACTTCCCAAAATCTGACCTAACATCAGAATTTTTAAAGGCTCTTTGATTTTGGGATCTTATCAGTATCTTATGATGTGTGTCCTGACTTGCTTTTACCTGAATATTATACAAACTGATTCTTTGTGAGTGAACAGATTGACTCAGAAGGACACTACAATAAAAGAAAATGGTGGATACGAGATTCATAAATTATTAAGTCAATTGAAAAGTTATGTTCTCTGAAAGTTTTTGTAGTGTAGCAGGATTACCAATGTTTAAAGGATATATTTAATGAGAGGTGATAGCTTTGTAATTAGTTGATATAATTGTGAATGCATTGCAGTGTCTTCAAACAAGAAAGTATAAGAATGAATATATAAATGATTACACACATTTAACAACAACATATATTATTACCTCGGTAAACTAAATGGAAAGAATACAAAAGTGGGATGGGGTGGAAGAAGGTGTGTGTATGTATGTATGTGTGTGTATATATAATATGTGTGTGTCTATTTTTGTATGTATGTTTGCAAAATTTTATTAAAGATGTTGAGAGACTTAAACATGAAAAGAATTTCTTGTTGGTTTCAGAGAATTAGGTGTCTGATTATAGTCAAATAAACTCATGGCATTGTATGCTGTGTTCTTTTTGTAGTGTGTTTAATGCAACATACTTAACATCAGGAAGAGATAGTTGAGGTTTATGGGGCATGTAATGAGGAAGGAGGGCTTGGAAAATGTAATACACATGGGACAAATAGAGGGACAGAGGAAAACAACACATAACATACTTAATGGGCTTGGGTAAATGGATGGTGGAACAGGGCTTAGAAGAAATAAGACAGTTTATTAAGAGTTACAAGGGACAGGAAGTTGTGGAGAGCTATGTCCTGAGGGACATTGACTTAATAAGGTGATGATCAAAAGCCTCTTCCCCAAGGGGAAATGAGACACATCCTATCTTTAAGGTGTCCTATGGCTAAAACAAAAAAAAAATGTTATTCCTTTTCCTTTAAATACTGTTTGGCAATGTCATCTAGTGGTCATTGGTAGAAGTTCTTTGGTAGACAAGTGAGATAATCCCACAGTAGTATCTTGGATACAATTAGTTTGGAATAGAAGTACAACTCTCATTATTTCATTTTTTTTTAATGTTATGTAACGTTTTCAGTTTTATGGGAAGGGAAATAAATTAAAGTTTATGGTTTTATTTGATTTAAATTTTTTTTCTTTAAATATTTGTGTACACAACTAAAATAAATAATTTTGTATTTTTTATTTTTATTTTTTGATAATTTAAATTAAGTCAAAATAATTATGACAATTCTTTTAGATACACCCAACATAGCCTTTGATTAGCATTTGAACACTATTTTCTTCTCTTGTCCACAATTCAGAGAAGAGAAATACTAAATGACATCACTCACATACCTAATGTCATGATAATGTGCTTAAATCAATAATGGAGGCAAATTTTTCTCACTCCTATTTGATTTTGAAAGACTGTATCATGATGTGGATTTTCTGTAGATATTTTCATTTTTCTTTTCTGTATTTTTAATTTAATTTTCTGTTTTTCTTTCTGCTTAGATTTTAATTCAGCTTTAAAATTGATTTTTGGTAGAAATAAAACACATTTGCTTTCCACCTTAATTTTTTTCTAAACCTTGCAATTGTGTGAAGCAGGTGATGCTGAAAAGTTCTTGTCTGACCCACTTCCCCAATTTTTATTTTTATTTTTTTTAAAATTCCACTTATATATTGGGCAAAAAATATTTGGTTATTTCCTGATTTGATTTAGAAGAAAATTATTTGGTAAATTGTGGTTTATTAAAAGGATGAATGAAATAAATGCAAAAAATTGTAAATAAAAAAAAAATATTTTTAATCTCTTCATTCCTTTTTTTTTTTTTTTTTTTTTGTCATTTTTTTTTCGTTATTTTTTTTCGTTTTTCATTTTGTTGTATTAATGAATTTATTTCAAGTTGATCACAATAATCTTTTCTTTTTTCCATACAAATATGCAACTAAAATAAGATTACATTGTTTTATTTTCAGTTTCACAAATTGTCAGTTCTTGGAAATTGATATTTTTAACAGATATTGTTTTCATATAATTTGTAAGATTAGTAATTTCACCATTTAAGGTTTGAGTTGTTTTGGTTATTATTAAAGGTACTTTTAATGTTTCCTTCTATGAACAGTCTCAATTCATTTTTTAAATTATTTTTACTGTTATTTTCACTTTGTTTTTTGTTTCTTTTTTTGTTTTTTTGTTTAATTTTTTAGTTTTCTTTACCTTTATTTTTATTCCCCAATACCCTGTACTTTGCTCTTTCCTATGTCCTTTTTTCTTTCTTCCATTTAAAGGTAGTTGCTAAACTTAGGTTGGCATAAGACCACAGTAAGGATCAAACTCACTACACAGTAGGATTCATTTGAGAAAATTAAGGCATCCATTTTCATTATATGTCTATTTTATTTTTTTTTGTATGACATTTGATTGTGAGCATTTTACAAAAGTTATATTAGTTTCACTTAAAAACTCATTATATTAAGAAATAATTAATACTGCTCTTTAATCATTGGCAGTTTTGAAAAATGGATTTTTGCTACTTTGTTAAAATAACAGATAAATAGATAGGTCTGCAGTATTCATTGTTGAAGAAAACTGACTTTTCTCCTAGATAGTTGATTGGAAACCAGGATATATGCTGCAAGTTTTAAGTAATTCAAATGAACAAAGCTTCATCTCTTTTATTTATTTATCTCTGTATGCAAACTGTCAAATTGGGACCAAATTTATTATTATGAGTTTGGTAAGAAGCACTTTACCTAAGTTGACAATGAACTTGTCTCACTCAGATAAATAGCAAGCAAATCTTTAGATCATTACTTTCATTGTTTTGCACCGCCAAAATGGATTCCTGCTGCCCGTTCCGTTGGTAAGCCTACTTTCAATTTCTATTGGTTTTCTCTTCACTTCTCAAATGACACAGTTAAGAAAAATGTTTCTTCTATCAGTTTAGAGCAGCTTCTCAATGTGGGGACATTTTGTTTTTCCTTATGTCTCAAAATAAATTTTATTTCTATGTTGCTTTTAACTTATTTTTTGTTTTTCTTTATCAGAAATTTAATGCTACCTGCTCTTTTCTTCTTTCTCTTTCTACCTCTCTCAATCCAGAATGTTTAATCAATACAAGATATAATTAAAGGCATAATTTAATGGTATAATTAAGAAAAAATTATTTTAGTGTGCGTTCCATTGGAAATTGTTTACCTGACTTTGGTTCTGGTGAACTGTACACATCTCTTATTCTTTTTTCTTTGCCTTTATGAGTCTCTTTTTTTTTCTTTTTTTATATATATATTTCATTATTTTTGAACAGGTCAGTAATTTTCATTTACTTATTAAAGCAAATTTTATGAATTATTTAAACTTTATCTGGCAAAGTACAGTAACACTTGATCCCTGCTATCAAAATTGGATACAATAGAAAAAAAGATAACTTTTATATATATATATATTTATTTAAGAAGATACTGAAAATACAAACTAGAAACTATATTTTCATTCCATTATATATGAACTTATACCAAAAACAATTTTCTCCCTCTTCTGTCTTAATATTTTAAAGAAAAATATTAATATAGAAAGGATTCTTGAACTGATACTACACTTTGAGTTGGTCAAATCAGAGGAAGATGATTTTGTATTAAAATTAGTTCAATAATTTTTACATTTTTTGTGTTTGTTCTATGCATGTGCTTCATTCTCAGTTTGGAGGCATTGTGTGATGGTTAACAAGCTCATCTTGCAGACCAATTTGATAGTGCAGTCAGCTAAACTCATATGGATATCTTGATAGAATAGCTGGCAACTTTCACAGACCATTGAGCTACAGTCTTACTGAGAGCACCACATTTTTGGCCTTGTGCTAGACTGTTTGTTAAATGACAATGCTGCTGTTCATTCTCAGTTGATGTTATTGACATTCATATTTGATTACTTTTATTTAGAAAAAAATATCTATGGTCTCAAGATCTTAAAGGGTCTAAGACACAAGCAGTATCAGTTGATGACAAAAGTTAAGCACTAACTCACTGAAGCAATAGACTTGAGTGGTTGGACTTTCAAAGATGAAGTATTTTCAGTATTAATTTTGGATTTTTTTTCCTTCATAATCTTACATTTTTCAGATTGCAGCATTATATATATATATATATATATATATATATATATATATATATATATATAAATAGATATTTAATATATATATAATAGATGTTTAAAAATAAATTCACACATTCTAGATTTAAATAGGAATTTAGGCATACTCAATGAATACATTTTCCAAAGTCATCTACAAACCCTCCACAACCCTAATCATAGCAACCAAACTACAAGATTTCATCAGTAATACATGTGTGCAAAAAAACAATCTCCCCCACCCCAATAAAGGTTCAACTTCTTTTTATCTCTTGTTGAGAAAGGACATAGGCATGTCCGAAAATTCTGATTTTTAGCATCTTTTCTCATCATGCTTCAATTTGGCACAAAAGCTTAATAATATACAATAGATTATCATTATTGGGGTTTTCTTTAATCTCTCTGCTCTTTCATTGGTCTATTATAATATATATAGGAGAGTGGGAGGAGCATAGGAATCAGCACTGTATGGTAACTCAGTTTCATGACTCAATGAAATTTTCAAAGTGCCACTACTCCTTTAGCAGGCTCTATATATAGGTTATTGGGAGATTAAAGGAAATGTAGGGGAAGTAGGAAACTGAATCATCCCAGTTCTTTTACTTAAGTTTGTCTATGTTCTTAATTTCAAGATTGATTAATAATTCTATATTTATTATTTTAATTTATACATTTTTATTAAAATTAGCATTGATTGGAAGAAAATGAAATTTAAAAAAAAATAATAGCCCTTAGCAAGATTTGAATTCATATTCTTGGAATATGACATGGATATTGCCTTTACTGATTTAGTTAAAATCAGTCATATAACAATATTGTTCTTATATGATACCGAGTAGAGGGTATGTCCATATTTAAGGACATATCAGATATGATAAGCAAGTTCAAATTTCATCAGTGATTCCCTGATGATTAAAAAGAAAATATTAAAAAGGTTGCAGAATGTAATAACTTTACCAAAGTGGTAAAATTCCTGAATTACTTAATATTTAAGAGTGCCTTAGAATGAAATCAAATATTTCATTAATTTTTAGTTTGAGATAGACATTATTTATGGGATATATAATGTTGAAGACTTACGGAGAAGAAGGCACAGTAGATAGCGGCTCAAATTGAGGAATCAGAGAGTCAAGTTTGAATTCCAGTTAGATCTATTACATTCACTTATGTGCCAATACTGTTGGAAAAGATATGAATCATATTATTCTCCCTCCAGCTAGGGGTAAAATAGCAGGACAGACTAGATTCTATCACCTTGGGTGGCAACCAATCTAAGAGTAAGTAAATCGGAATTCAAAACTGTATGTAGCCTTGGCGTAGCATATATTATACAGCTAAAGAAAGGATCATTTGCATTGGCTCAATGATCCCTGACTATGGTCTTTTAGGTAATAATAACCAGGTGATAACATGAATCAGTGGATATAAAAACTGGAATAATTTACATTGATTGATAGAAACAAATTGACATAAAATAAAACACAGCAAATTATGCAGCATCACTTAGAACAATTACTTTGCTACTTATGTAAGTGTAAAAACAGGCTGACAATACTATTACTGATAAAATGGCTTTGTTTATTATTTGTAGCTAATTTGTTTAATTAATGCACTGACTATTGTTTGCATCAAGTAGTAATAATTGTAAGTAAAATGATGCACTAAAATAACAAAGTAATCGTGTTAAGTTCTCTGAATATCAGTGTCATTACACAATAATATGGATTGTAAATACAATTACACTGTTTGCTGGAAAAATGAGATCAGTCTCAAAATTTCTTTGCTACTTATGTAAATGTAAAAATAGTCTTAGTTGGCAATAATATAAGTAAGAAATGTCTATAAAACTGTACTGTTGATTATTTATGGCTAATTTGTTTAAATATTGCACTGACTTGTTTGCATCAATTGTAAGTAAAATGATGCACTAAAATAAGTAACCAAGTAATTATTTTAAGTTCTCTGAATATTGGTGCCTAAAGAAATAATAAAATAATGAAATTTATTGAATTGAAATTTATCTTTTAAACAAAATGTTTGGGATTGACTGATTTTAACAACAACAATTATTTATCATTAAGTAAAATAAGTTATTGAAAATCTGTAATAGAATTCTTGGTTATTTCAGATTCTTTTTCTTTCATCTTTGAATCTCTAACTGTTGAGGGTTTTTTCTTTTATCATTGATAAACCTCAGCAATTAAAGATTACTTTCTTAACCTCTATTAAATTGAGACAACCATCTGTGTGTCTGGATTTCATTTGCTGGTTTGTTCTGGTGGGATGTATATGATTTTTCTTATTCAGTTTCCCATGAGCATGCTTCATAACATACACCTGAGGTATACAATTAAGTGATGACAGTTTATTTCCAAAGTTATATGGAATCCATAAAATTTAATAGAACTGTGAAGGAATCTTTTCTAAACTCTGAATCCGTTGAAAGTGCAATAATTTTCCACTCTGAATTATTGACTTGAAAAGTGTCTGATGTTTGTTGATGATTATCAGCTCCTGAAATATGAAATTATTAATACCTGACAATCATGGTATTATTACTTGACACTTGTTAGTCTTCACAACAAATCTAGCTTAAGAGTATTGTTTTGGGATCAACACAGGATCATTGCTTTTTGAGAAAGCATATAATTTTATGAAAAGTATAGTAATTTCTCTCTGGACCAGGTAGTATAGACTTAGACTCATTGGAAACAGTTTGAATTTCTTTCAATAGTAATTAATTTTCAGCAAGAATTATTTAAATACCTGTGTAGGAGAGTATAAGGCACTTAAGCATTTGCACATCGTCATATTGAATTGCTTTCCACTTCTGAAATGCATACGTGCATATGTAGATGTATAATGGTACATACTCTGTTCCTCCATTTTTGCCTCAACTGCTGCTATAAAGAGTGACTTTCCATTTGACAGCAGCAGAGGTAATGACAACAGCCACAAACATTCAGGTGATACATTTTGCTGATAAGCTGCCTGCTTGCACAAATGGACCAAATCAAAATGCTAAAGAAATGAAATTCTTTGCTATAGACCAAAGCAAATATGGAGGAGGCATTCTTTGAAACATTTCCTCTGGCCAAGATATTTGATTACTACTTGTTTAAATACCAACCTTGGCAATTTCTTCTCAATATCAAGTCACTTTCTATTTATAGAATTTATTTAATTATTTGCATATACAAATTTTCACAAAGCATGGTTGTTTTAAATTATTAAAGTATTGTCACTGGTATGCCACAACTAATGGAGAGGAGTACAAACAAGTGAAGGATTCATAAAAATTTGGGTAAACAGCTTTGTAATTAACAGTTAATAAATCTGAAGTTATCTCCTTTTAATTTTTTCTATTCTTTTTTTTATCAATTTATTCTTAATTAAAAATTAGGAAATGCATGATATTACTTGGACTAGAAATTGCTTTATTCTCTAGGTTAGAGCACTTTTTTAATGATATTATAACCCGACCCCTGCTGAAAACCATCAGATATTACCTGTCCTGTTCACCAAATAAAACATTGCTGTCTAAGTTTTGAATATCGTACTGAGTAGTGGTACACATCAGTGAAAAGGGTTTGTGTTCAGTGCATTCAATTTTGCTGGCTTGCTTCCTTCACTGAAATTTGTGTCATCTAGTAGATCTGGGCGAGATTTTGATTGTACTGTTTCTTTAATGTTGGCTGATCTTGCTGAAAAAGGTGCAAGCATGTCAAAAGAAGAGACTGTTGAAAAATTATCAACAATTTAATTAAAGTTGAAATGTAAAAATATTACAACAGCTATGTGGCAGTTTTGCCCATCACTTCTTTTCTACCCTTGAAGCACTGAGAGACGTCTGTTTATTAAGAAATGAAGTAATGTTAACATCTTTGCAGTGAATAGCTTCTGTGGCAGATTTTCTCTAATGCACAATGAACATAGCTGGGGGTGGCTGGTTTTCTCACAAGTATTTGACTTTGAGGCACGTGCTCTGAAATTCTCTGGGTATCTCTCTCAAACTGATTTCTGTGCATGCGTACTATGTTTATAATTATAAATTATAATTATATACTTTGGTCCATGAATAGGCATGATTAATTAGCTTCTCAAACAAAGAACTCCCTAGTTAAATAACCTCAATAACTGTACTATGAAGTGCTTTTCAATTTTGGTTTGGATTTCTAAGTTTTCAAAATTTTCATTAAAATCAACATGAATATGCCTTATAAGTTTGTCAAAAGTTCAGTAACTTTAACAATTTCATTAGTTATGTCATGACAACTTCCTTGAAGTTATAGAGTTGGGCTGGGAGTGTCAGTTATACTGAATCATATTAAATCTTACTTAGTTTAATTTGAGTTCACTCTTTCAAGGCTAACCCCATTAAAATTATTTTATGGGTTTAAATTAATATTTATAAACCGGGCATTTTTACATCAGACCCTAATCTGATTAGCAAACCTTCCATATTTTTCTCCTAATATCTCTACTCCTTTGCTCAGAATTATTAAGTTTTTCAATACCGTAAGTCATTAATCACTTTCCATGCACTGGTATGACTCCATCGGAGCCACTGTCCTGTTAAATTATTGGACAAAAAAAAGAAATGCACTATGACATTCTGTTCTTATCCTATTTTGGTAGCACACACATGATTGGATAATATTAATTTTCAGACCCATTTCCTCATCTTTGCTGTCTTTATCATAATGTTTCAACATTACCTTTTAGCTTTCGTCAGGTGTTTTGCATTTGTTAACCTGGAAATGTTAGGATCTTTGTATTTGATATACTAGGGTATGTTGTTTTTTGTTCTTATGCCTGTCACACATCCTATAGAATTTCAGAAATTGTAACAGTTAATCTTTCTTTTAATCTCAGTTTGCCTCTCTGCTAAGTGGAGAGGCAGACTGGCATTATAAAAAAAAAATTTTTGCACTAACTGACCCAGAGATCAAACTTATAACTTCCATGGAACCAAATGGACTTTACAGTAGATCATGTCCACTTGTGTGTGTGTGTGTGTGTGTGTGTGTGCGCAAACATGTATAATATATATATATTTATATATATAATAAAAAGTAGGGTGTTTTTTTTATATATCCTATACAGGTAAAATGTAGACAAAAGTTGAAAATGCAACTGAAGTTTTTAGAGTAACTTTAGTAGTTTCACAGTTCTATGATTTTCAAAAGTTAAATTGAGCTGGAGAAATATGTGGCTTTACCATGGGATGTCACACATTTAACTGCCATTGGAGAATTCATTTCATTTAAAATGTAAGCTGATTGGTTGATTATCATCTAATCAGGCATAGTAATTTTTGTGCCAAAAATTGATGATCATAAAATTTTGTTGTTAAAAATTGGGAGTGTCATAATTTAGATTATACAAATTAAACCAGAAGTGGAGTATTGCTTCTATATCTAGGCTGGAGTTGTTAAATTCTCTTTTCAGTCTTGATAGAGTTCAAAAGTATTTATGCAGCCTTGTAGGTGATGAATTATTTCCAACTCTACAATCTCTTTCCCACAGGTACAACTCTATAACTTTTTCCATGGAAAATGTTTGACTAGCTACCTTCCTTAGTTCCACCAGTTCAGACCTCCACAGCTATGATCTGCCATGCCATATACACTGGGGTTAACCCTAACCCTCATTTCCTTCCTGTCCCACTGGTAAGAAGGAAGTTGCATTTGGACAGCTTCGTTCCAAGAGCTGATACTTTGTGGAACAGACTTCCAAGAGGCTGCTTTTTCAAACACTACAATCTTACCTTCTTTAAGCCTACGGGCAAGTGTTATCTATCTTGTTTATCCTCATAATCTGCACTGCCTCTTCTTACATCCATAAAACAAACTTCATTTAATAACCTTTTACTTTGATTGGCTCTGCTGTTCTGTATCAGGTTAACATTTAATAAAATAAACTTTGGCACCACATTTATTTTTGTTTTTTATACTGTTTTGTAGTAGCAGTAATAATATCCTTATTCTACTTTTTAATTAGATGAAGTAATGTCAATCCTAACAATTAATTTTGAACAGTATCTGTCTTATTCAGTTTTTTTAGTTGGTCTTTGTTGAATTGCAATGTCAAATATTTGTTTTTTTCTTAATTAAAAAAAAATTCTTTTTGACATATTTTCTATCTTTTATTTATTTATTTATTTTTCTTTCTATCCATATGTGGAGCCATCTTGCTCTGCTGTGCTTTTGCTCATATATCAAAAGTCCCGCAAAAGGCCCCAAACAGAATAGGAGTCCCAGCTGCTTCATGTGAACAGCAAGCAGATAACTGGAGTTATCTTGATGTAAAAAACTTATATGATGAAGACATATCAAACTGCAGCACTGAACAAATTCATTGTTATTCTGATTACCTTCATCATCAGCTAGAAGCTATTATCACTATTTTAAGAGCTATTTCTGCTAACGTTAATGTGACTGTTCCTGCTTAACAGGATGTGGAGCAATTAGGTTACATAGTGAGTAGGGAATATTGATTACTATTTTGCCCTAAGTATTCTTGTTCAGTCTATCGTACCAGATAATTTTTCTCACCAGAATCCATTTTGCATGTTTATAAATCTGTCATTCAACTGTGTAGTAAATATTGCTGCCACATCTGGTCTTGTTCTGCTATTTATCTCAAGATTCTTCTCAAAGAAGAGTTGAATGTTATTGGTCCTGGCAACTTGACACCCCTGTGTCTTTTTTCATGGTTGGCAGTTTTAATGAGCTTTGTTACCTCAACTGCATGATTTTAAATGTAGTACTAGATTGGCAAGTAGGTCTCGTCATTTTACTGCTGAACTAGTTTGATATAACTGTGAATTCTATTCTGATAATTTCTTTTCTCAGATTCTTGCTTTCCTGTAACAGCAATCTTCAAATATTTTAATGCAATATCAGTTGCCATTTACTGCCTCTTCAATTCTGTTCTCTTATTGTCCTTTCTTCTCACTAACATTTTTTCACTTTGTTTCACTTTCAATAAACTCTTACATCTTAGTGGCATTATTGCCTTGCTTAGGGTGAAATGATTGAAAAAAACAAATTAATTGCAGGAAATTTTCTGAAGGTTTTTCAAGTTTTGTATTACGACTACCCATAGCAGTGTAAAATAAATACATTTCCCTGCTTTTCTTTTAAAAGG
>OZ038497.1:62165132-62187632 GCA_964036315.1 Acanthosepion esculentum
CTTGAAAGATTGGTGTAATATAATTTTCCTACCTTCATTTAGCCTTGAGCTGTACTAATCTTAGTAAATAATGATAATTGACTGGATGGGCATAATTCAGACTTGCAGACCATTTGATTTCTACATGGAAAAGACATGAATGTAACCGTACATGTTGTCGTGCCCTTTAGCAATATACTTTTATCATTGGTCTGCTATGATGTTATCTGTTTTGTGGGATGATTTTATGAAACTCTTACCAACTAATCTTGTACTAATAAACAGAGTAAATGCTCACTGAAATACCAGAAATGATGGTAATAGGGAGAATATCTGTGTCCATACAGGAAACTTTTGCCTTTCATTGACTGAACAATTAGCATTACCATCAGTTGAAATTTATAAAATCTTTCTCTTAAAACAGTGTTTCAGAAAAATTAGCTTCTCAAGTCTATTGCTCTTTCTGATATTGATGGGGTTTTCCTTCCTAACCTTTTATTTGAGGTAGTGTGCAATGTCGACGTCTTAATTATATCATCCTTCCTTCTAGTTACATCTATTTTAGTTGTCTCTGAATTTGGAATTCATCAAGTGATGTGGTTTATGTTATCTAGTGAAGTTCTTGGTGATTTTGTACCACCAGTCTATAGGGTCTCATGAAGGATTCTATTCTTTAAGACCTAGAGGATTCATTCACATGAAGTCATTTTTATCATTGATCTGAGAACAGTTGTATATAGCTGATAGTTTAAACTTTTGCAAATGAATTGGAGGGCACTCTGAACTTTCCTTTGGGTCAAGGATGAATTTATAATAACTGGGTCAGCCAATGATGAAGTCACAATTTGAGTAGGAACACAGAACACACTTTTGTTCTCTATTTAAAATTATTACCATATCCTCTTTGAGAAAAACTTATTCAGGTAACTTGTCTTGCAAGTTTCAGACATTAATGAAATCTGGTTAATAAATTCAAATATTGCAGTATAAACATTGCTTCAGTTATATACATCTCATGCCCCATCCCTGAATCCTTCACAACACAGAGGACCCCACTCTAGTACATCTCAATTTTCATAAGGTAGAATTCATATAAAATACAAATTTTATTGTAACCTAAATATGTAAAATAATAGATCATATGCAATATAGGTGAACAATTCAACTAGAAAAATAGAAAATAAATACAATATATCTCAATACAAATTAGAGATATGTCATAATATATCATTCCATCTTAAATAAATCAATGTTTTGCAGTAATTCTTAGCATTAACTTGAGATTTTCTTTTTAAAAAGTTGAATTAATTTAACACATTCAACATTATGGATAAAAATAGCGAATTTTGTATGGTGTTTTTTCGAGACTTAGCAAAACAAATTCACAGATTTAGACAAACATGAAAAAACAGAACCAAGAATGATTTAAAAGCCTGAAAATTTTTCATCTTTTAATAGTTGGTTGTGCTTAGTTTAATTTGTAATATATATAAATATAATATATATTATAAGTAATATATATAAATGTAAGTAAGAAAAAAGCAAATGTTGATAAGATAGCAAGGCTTACAAGGCAGTGCTTGGGGCCCTCAATCAGGCTTGCTTTTGAGTTCAAATTAAAAAAATGATCTAGCCATTCATTTCAATTGAAATACTTTGGACCAGGGGTGAAAAAATAAGTCAAAATACTTCCTGTTAAAAATTTCATTACAAGAATTTTTTTTTTTTTTTGTCTTTTTTAAAAGTTCATTTTTTAACATGTTCCCACAACGTTTCAGCCTTTTTTTATCCTTTGTATAAAAAGCACTAATATTTCCAGCAATAAAACACATTTTAGGCTAACTGTATTTGCTTCTCAGTCTTACAGAAGTTCAGAGATGCTAAGAATTTACTTTTAAGTATATATGTAAATATATCCGTAAGAAAAAAAAAAAAAGTATGGTTTTTCAGGATATCTATTTTTCAATATCATCCCCTTCTATTTTTCAATATCATCCCCTGCTTTTAATTCAATAGTAAATATTAATTGGCTTCCAACCGTATCATGTTGAATTACCAGTTTCTGTATGATCACTGAAGTTAAGCAACATCAAGCCTGGTCAGTACTTAGATGGGTGACTGCTTGGGAATACCAGGTGTTGTAAGCTTGTATGTGCTGGTGGTGTAATGGATAATAGCTCAGAATTGGAAATCAGAGAGCTGAGTTCCAATTCCAATTGTAGAACTTGTATTAGTAAATCATTATCTCCCCTCAAAATTACAATCTAAAAATATTTTCTGGCTTTAAATAACCTGCAAAAAGTTGATAAGCCTTTAAAAAAAAAAATCACTCAATCCCTGAATATTAGTTACATAGATCGAACATTATACAGTGAAAATTTCCTATCAAGATTGATTTATAACTCTTAGGCTAGATTTATTGCCCTATCCTCATTTGATACAGAAGAGTTTGAACCTTTTTTTCTTTTTTTTTTTTTTCAATTGTGTATCACATCCAAAAGTACAGTGTACTTCTGCTTGGTAAATGTTTTGTGTAAGAACATTTTAGTTTGTTAGAATTTCTGTGATAAGGAGTTATCACTATTCACACTTTTGTAAAAGGAATTGAAGTAGAATTCCCATAATGCCCTAGAAAATCACTTTTGGTGTGAAAATACAAAGTCTCTCTCTCTCTCTCTCTCTAACCACCAATTGTTGAGCCAGAAACTACATGTTTTCTTAAATGAGCTCACAAGACAGATGTCTCTTCATACAGATAAGCCTAAAACCATTTCTTTGCATTAATACATACAAATCTCTCTCTCTCTCTCTCTCGTATGTATGTATGTATGTATATACAGGGTGTCCATAAAGTTTGTGTGCACTTTAAAAAATTTATAACTTTATTTGTGATAGAAATAATTTGTAAAAAGGATTAGAAAGAAGTAAATCTATATTTTTTAAGGTTTTATTTAAATTTTATGTTTCCACATGTCCTCCATCATTAGCAATACAAAGGGTAATACGATTTTGCAGTTCACGGAAAACATTTGCCAACTGATTTACAGCAATGCCTAAAATCACATTAGTTATTTTAGCTATACTTAAAACTAGGTACATTAAACTTTATAACATTTTTTACAGATTATTTCTATCGCAAATACAAATAAAGTTATAAATTTTTTAAAGTGCACACAAACTTTATGGACACCCTGTGTGTGTGTGTGTGTGTATGTATATATATATATATATATATATATATATATATATATATATATATATATATATATATAATATAATGTTCTGCAAATAATTAATCCATTATGTAATTGTAATGTTTAATCAAGAATCATTTTTATAAATATGTTATATATTGTTGCAGGCATACCAAAAACTGTTAATATTTTATTTCGTGTTTTCATGTAATATTGTGCACAAATATTAATTTAACATGTTGTAGATGGATGATATAATCCCAGATAAAAATAAAACTAAGAACAAGGCCTCATATCCCACAACAGATGCATTTGTTATTATGCAAGAGTTAGATCTTTATCAGTTTTGTATATGAGGTTGTCTAGAAATTAATGGTATTTCATAAGGTTGTTAGAATGATAAAAAATTTCTTTAATCAAAGTAATTTCCATGTGGATGAACATTTTTCCTAAGTCCTTTATATCTATATTGAAAAAAATCATTGTTTCTGGAATCAATCAGTTCTTGAAAAGCTTAATGTATGAAAAGATTTTTTTATTTATTTATTTATTTTTTTTTCAAATCATTCATTAGGTCTTGTGCAAGATGACTTATTTTCCACCCTATAGCCTCCCCCCCACAGACACAAGGTCTCAAGCCCATCACTACTCCATTGTTATTTCCATGAAAAATGTTTAGATGAGCTCCATTCTTTAGTTTTACCAGTTTACAACTAGGTCCACAGTGTCAAATCACCCTTATTTTCTCCATATTCCTATGGTAAGGAGGAAGTTCCACTCAGTTTTATCTCTGAAACGGTTTCTTAATCACTTCAAGGGTCAATTCTTGTTTATCCTTCTAATTTTCCTTCAAAACCTCTGGAAATTATACATATACATTTGGTTTTGTTCACTCTATCACAAGCTGGAGAGCTCTTTCATGAGCCTGGGAGCTTTAACAATATGTTCACAGTAGGGAATTGTGTGACAGTATTAATGCTTGAGGATCCTAATGGGATATATCTATACCAAAATCTATCAATAATACCATCTGTTACTTTCTGTAAATGAATTATAATTGTTTGTTACAAAATACTTCTGGGATATTTTTGTCCTACTCTTTCAAAAGAAAAATAAAACTTTATCTTAAAAAAAAAACAAAAAAAAAACAACCCTCTAAAGAGAAGAGCTTATTGAGAATCTCATTAATGTAAAATCCTACTGACAAGAACAAATTGCTTTTGACAAAAGACAGATGAAAGGGTTAAAAAAAATATAGTGAAAACAATATTATTTACATTTAATCAGATGGAAAGTCAATCTTATGCAATTGATTTGTCTTTTAAGTGACCTAGATTTAAACAATATACCAGATAGGCATTCTAATGTATCATCAGGCCTTTGTTAACTTGAGATTATTTGTGCTGCCAGCTCATTAAAAATTGAATACTACTATTGTTGATTTCTCACATGAGCATACAGATCAATATAATCATGTCTTTTGTGATTCAATAAATTGCATCATTTGGAAGTAGTTTTTTTTTTTTTTTTAAAAGCACTTATTCCTATTAAGTTTCTTCTTAAGGTGAAAATCTGGAATGCAACTTAGCATGATTAGAAATTCAAATAAAAAGACAGACTGCAGCAATCTTCAAAGTTAATTTTTCAGAAGAATCAGCTTTGCTATGACAATGATTGTAAATAACTTAAAAAAAAACACATTGCCACTATCTGTCTATATTTCTGAGAGCAGGTATTCTGACTATTTACACTATTTACATTGTTCAGACTGTTGTCCTCCTCACGATGTTTCATCCATTGTACTCTCCAGCCTTCTTCCCCAAGGACACATAACCCAGTAGATAGAAGCATTGGTTGAAGTAATCCATTAACTTGACCCAAAGAGTTGTGAGTTCAATACCTGGCCACAGCAGAGGTGAACAAAACTTGGAGACTTGAGTTATTAAGGGAAATAACTGACAACTGAGATATCCAGAAGAGGCTTGGCACATGAAACTAGAACAATCTACTCTGGTGGACAAAATAAATGGTTTGATCCAAAATTCCAATCACCTGAAGAAGGCCAGCATGTACAACAGCTGAAATGTCATGAATATGATAATAAAGATGAAGACAACAATGTAAATACATTGCAAACAGTTATTTTCAATAAAATAACATTGAACACTATGAAAGCTGTTGTAATTGTTAAAGATCAGTGATTATATATTTTCAGTAAACAAAAATGTATGTAAAACTGAGATATATACAAGGAGTATCAAAAATACTTCTACAAACTTTGGGTATGGGTCCCTCACAACAAAACAAGGATAAAAGTCCATATAAACATATGTCTGCAAATCCTTCATTTTGAGTTATTAAGTTTAAAGATAGTTTACAGTAGAAGGCACTGTGTTTCCATGTAGACTAGGTTACATTTGTCATTTGTGTACATTTGTGGCTAGTCTGTCTTTAATGTGTGTAGTAGTGAGTTAACTGAGAAGTGTTCTGTTTAACAATATTCATATCATTCATAACGGATATTCATGTCATGAGCTGGCAGATAGGATTTTTACATACGGCTGTGTGAATGGTAATAGATGTGAAGCTGTACAGCTGTATCAGATTGCATTTCCAGACCAAAGGCATCTGACCTTTGTTGCTGTTTATCATCGCGTTGCTGAGACAGAATCTGTGGCACCACAAACTAATGATTGAGAAAGACCAAGTACGCTTGACCACGCATAACACATATCACATGCTGTCAGACATGATAAGGTATTAGCATATGTCAAGTGCTCCTAGCATGTCATACATTTCATAGTACCACATGGAGGGTACTTCAAGAGCAGCTCTTGTATTCTTATCATTTGCAAAATGTGCAGTCTTTTGCCTGCTGATCAATCACCACAGGAGAATGTTTGCTGATAGTTTATTGCACAAACTGCCAAACTGTTGTTTCTCTCTTCAGTCTTGTTTATGTATGAGGCAACATTTGGAAGAAATGGAATAAACAAATTTACACAACTAACATTTGTGGGTGGATTGGAATCCATATGTTACAATACAGGCTAGTGACCAGCATCAATTTACGATTAATGTGTGAGCTGGAATTGTAGATGACTGTCTGGTAGGTCCATATATTCTCCCAGCACATCGTACAGGAGCTGTTTACAGGGAATTTGTTTTGAACACACTTTCAGACCTGCTAGAGGATGTACTGCTAATATGAAGATATATGTAATTCATGCATGATGGGGCTCCAGCACATTTTAGTCACATTGTTCACAATACACTGGCTGACATCTACCATGAAAAATGGATAAGTAGGGGAGGTCCAATTCTATGGCCTGCACATTCCTGCAATCTCAATCTTTTAGATTTTTATCTGTGGGGCTACCTAAAGCAAGCGGAGGACATTTTGAACACTTTTTTATGAGTTGCTGTGTACAATGATGGCCTTTTGGGCATATGTTTATATGGACATTTTACCTTGTTTTGGTGTCAAGAACCTTCCCCCAAAGTTTGTAAAAGTTTTTTTTATACACCCTGTGTGTGTGTGTGTGTGTGTGTGTGTATGTGTATATATATATATATATATATATATATATATATATATATATGGCAAAATCATACTGAATCACCCAATACCACTTGTGTTAATTTCTTGTAATGTCTACCTGCTGTTTTGTTCGTTTCACAGGTTTTTTTTTTCTAAGGACTAACAGCTTATGGGCCCAGAATAGTCAATAGCTCAGTCAAATGAGTAGAGGGTTGTAGTAATAATCAACTGGTGTCTTTATGTGGATAGTTCACTCCAGAGCTAGCTTATTATTCAAGGATGATGTTGATTTTGAAGCGTGTCAGTGTCTTTAGGTTAAGTTTGTGCTGAGATTGTTTTTTTTATTCTTATGATGAAATAAGTTCTTTCTATTATGCCGTGAACATGGCTGGCTGCAAACAGTAAAACACTTGGTCACTGTATTAGTGTTAGTGTCTTATGGATAAACAAGTTTACTGAATCTGATACAAACTTTACTATTTGATAACTATTTAATATCAATGCATGAATACCATTTAATTTTCATAATGAATAAATAAAAATGTAAAAAAAATACATCTGAGGAAAAAGGGTACAATTTAAAATGTTCATGGAAAAAAATGTTTATTTCTTAGTAATTACAGTGTACATGTACTGTACATATTGCTGGCAATAAATACCAAATGTAAATACAGAATGTTATAATTTAATTTTCTTAATTTTAAGTAATTGGTTGATATTTTCAAATATTTTGCTGCACAATTTACACATTAACAGATAGTTCTAAAGCATAATAGTGTATTGTTTGAACTGTTGTCCTCATCTTTGTTGTCATATACATGATGTTTCACCTGTCGTATGCTCCTGCAGTCTTCAGGTGATTGGAATATTGAATTGAAACCTTTATTTCATCTACTGGGGTAGATTGTTCTGTTCCACATGCTATGCTTCTTCTAAATGTCTTAGTATCAGTTATCTGCCTTTAGCTCAACTCTCCAAGTTTTTTTTGTTCAACTCTGCTGTAGCCATGTATTGAACTTCAACTCTTTGGGGCAAATTACTGGATTCAACCAATGTTTTTATCCACTGGGCCTCATTCTGCCACTCTAATACATGATTTGTCTATCAATTGGGTGCAACATGCGTCTGAATGATATAGACCTGAAAGAATATCAGATAATGTTTCAGCTCAAACAGTGGGTAAAATTAAAACTAAGCCTTTGATAAAGTCAATGAAGAAATAACAAACACTGAACAGGACCTTAGCAAAGATGCACAGTCAAAGCTTATTCAAAGATACTTTTCACCTCATGAGTCAACAAGTGACTGAAGATGATAAACAAACTGGTGATCAATCTGAGGATAAACCATTGCAATGGTTTGAGACTGATAAATCTAAAGCATTGTTTTAAGAAGAGCAAACAACTTTATAAGAAAATGACTTTTTATAAAAGCTTGAAAATGTGACAATTTTGATATGTCATTTCAAGAAACGTAATCAAGAATTAATCAAGCTATACTGGTCAAACACACAAAAGCAAATGAGCTGCTTTAAGCATAAGTCAATCTCAACATTTACAAAAAGAACTTTCTTTTTTAATTATTTCACCTCAAGCAAGTGAATAGAGCCACTAAGATACAACAATAAAAGAACAGGGATCAAGAAGATAGAAGATAATATTTGACCTTGCATTTAAATTTTTGAAGACCATTGTTGACAGGGTACAGGGAAGTTGTTATGGCAAAGAGAAAATAACTGAATGCATGTTGAAAAGAATTTTGAAAACAAACAAAGGATATTGAAAAAAAAAAAAAAATTAATTTCATATTTAACAAAATTGTAGCTACAAGAGAAGAATAAAAACAAGAGAAATCCAGTTCAAAATTAGTATATTGCAAAAAAAAAAAAAAAAAAAAAAAAAGTTGAATGAAATAAAAAATCCAAACTCATTTAAGAGTTTGGATGCATTTTCAACCAAACTTCTTTGAATTATTGAACATGTGCCATAATATAGATTTATATAAATGATGCAGCAAGAGTGATGCCTTTAACAAAGTTCTCAAAAGAGGATGACACTGGGTTCAAGTATGGTTTATTGATAGCCATTATGCCACATGAAAACTCCACTTAGGAATGTACAAGATGAAACAGATGGTGTTGAAGAATATTTAGTGATAGGATAGTGTGTACGCTAAAGTGTTCCAGGTATCACCTTTTTGCTTGTGTATGAACAATTTATAGTAAATACTTAATGCTCCTGGGTCTGTGGTAATGTGGGTAAAAAAAAAAAAAAAAACATAAAACAATGAATTTAAAACAAACTTCAATTATATGCATAACTAAAGTAATTGCATGTATACACAATTGAAATGAAAGGAAAAGACATTGAAACTAGCTATGAGAATGTGTGTGTGAAAGACGCATGTGTGAGGGAGTTCAAAAGTCAACAGAGGACAAAGGAAGTGAACACACCCTAGCAACAGTGTTCTTTATCTGTGTTCAACTACATCTGAAGGCAAAAAGAAAGGAAGATGAAGGAAATGTTTGACATTTTATAGACCTAATGAGCACCCCCTAATAGGCAATTTTGGTAAAGCCGAGTGAAGTAACTCATAAAGGTTTCCTCAAATGAGAGTAAGAAAGATACAAGTAATTACATACAATTCACAGCAATGTGACGAGATTTGCCAGAGGGTAAGTGGTCTCTTGCAAAGAGGAACAAGATTTGTCTTATATATACTGTCTAAAAAAAAAAGATTAGATTTTGTGTCCTTTCCTTATATTCTATTTATCAATGCCATCTAGTAGTTATTAGCATAAGTTTTTTAACAGGAAATTTAGGTAATCCAAGAATGGATTGTGCTGCAATTTTATGACTGGAGCCCATACAAAAAAAAAATCATTGTACTGCCTGCTTAAAACTTTTAAGTGTGGAGGTTTTAATCTACATGACCCCACTGATAACTTCTTGCTACAAGTGGGAGAAAATTTAAATTATAGAAAGGATTTTCTCTACAAGCAATAATTTTGAACTTTCATTCAGTGTGTAATATTGTATATTTTATAACTACTCTTATTAAGACTTAAATTTTTTCTATAGCAAAAATGTTACTTTCCAGAAATTCACATTGATATTACCTCTTCTGTATATGAAATTTGATTGTATTTTAGAAAAGAATCTATAATAAAAAAAAACTAAAAAAAACTGCATACAAAGAGAAACAAAGAAATTGGATTGAATCATTGAAATCATGTGAGAAGAAAGGGGCAAATTTCGTGCGTGATGCTCCGGCACGATAAAAATGATGCAAGGGACAGAACTCTTTATTTGATTTTTCGAGTTGTGTTTATTTTAGGCCTCCATCTCTCAATTTTTGGGTGGAGACGGACAGGGAGGGATTCCCCACTCGCTCGTGAATCATCTCTAGTATGCTTGGTTGGATTTTGACAAATATTTCTGACATAAAAAAGATTTTCATAAGTATCTGTCTATATTTCTCAGATGGAGTATTATGTACACTATTTATTTACATTAAGAAGAAGACCGGAACGTACAACAGCCGAAACGTAATGTAATAAATATGGCAATAAAGATGAGGACAATAGTCCGAATAATGTAAATAGTGTAGATTTTCAGAAGTTTTTTTTTTTTTAAATATTCTGCGTTACAATACATTGATTATATTAATATCTGATGAAAAGTAATTTTTTAAATATTCAACCATTGCTTATTCAAAATATATGCATTAATAAATTGTTTCTGTTGCACCAGTTTAATCTTAAATGTAAATTATTTTATTTTGCTGTATGTAAGCTAACAGAAAAATTAGTATTTGGCCAAATTTATTTCAGTAACATAAATTTTATAACTATTTTTATTTTGAAAACTTAATATTCTTTTTCTCTATTACTCGTGGGTGAAGACTTATTCTGTTTTCAATCTACTGATGGCACTTTTCAAGATTGCACTTGATTTATCAATGCTTTATAAATATCCTGGATTGGCTCCCCAGCTCTTTTGACATTAAACCTACAAGGTTAATTTTTATTACAACCAATTATCAATTGTATATTTTATTTGTTTGTAAAATCCACACTAATTATAGCATCTCATTTATATGACATCAGATAAAGATGCTCTTTAAGATACCTCCAAATATTTTTGCTACATAAATAAATCATAAAAATTAATCAAAAAGAAAAAAAGAAACCTTTCTTTTCTTTTTTTTTTTCTTTTTTTTTTTTAAGAAAAATATTGAAGTAATGTCTAGTTCCTTAGTTTTGTAGAGAAGAAGTAGATAAGAGATAGTTGATCAAACAGATGTAAGTTATTTGATCATCATCATCCCCTTGATGTTTGTAATCGTGTGTGTGTGTGGGGGGTCTGAATGCAGAAGCCGCACTGAATCTCCTCCACAACACTCTATCAACAGCAACCATCAGCAATTCTGGTATAGTCATACCTGTCCATTGTTTGACATTGTCCAACCAGTTTCTGTGTTGGCGTCCTCTCCTATGTCCACTTTCAACAGTGCCTTGCATGATGGTCTTGCACTGGCTGGCATGCCTTGTAACATGTCCAAACCATGTCATTTTTCTCTTTCTCATTGGCGAGAAGAGGTTCCTGGTGGCCCACAAAACTTTCAACCTTTTTCTGCACAGACTCATTTGTTTTATGTTCCCAATAGAAGATGCCAAGGAGCCTTTCTCAGGCATTTGTTCTCAAAGACTTGGATCCTTCTCTCTGTTTCTGTCAACAGTGTCCACGTTTCACATCCATATAAAAGAATGGAGACTACCAGCGATTCGTACAGTCTGTACTTCATTTGAAAGCTGATTTTGCTCCTCCATATTCTTGCCAATTTGGCCATTGCTGCAGCAATCTGTGTGCAGAGTTCCGAGTTGCAGGTACCATCTTTATACAAGATTACTCCCAAATATTTTAAAACTGGACACTTCCTCCCGTGAATTCCCATTCATGTTGACACAGGTCTTACTGTTTGTGCTATTCAGCATTACTTTGGATTTCTCAGAGCAGACCTCCATTCCATATGCTCCTGCTTTTTCAATAAATTTGTTGGTTAAGTCCTAGAGCTCAATGTTACTACCTGCTATGAGGTCAATGTTGTCTGTAAAACAGGTTACGGACTGGTCTACCACTGATAGAGATTGAAGGATCATGGTTGTTCAGGGTTTCTTACATGATTCTCTCTAGAAATAGGTTGAACAATGTGGGTGAAAGTATGCATTCTATTTGTTTTCCCAGAAGAACTGCTCTGGTAGCATCTTTATATAGGGCCTGGATGACTTGGATAATTCTATTATCTACATTAAATTTGATAAGGATTTGCCAAAGACCATCATGCCATACACGATCAAACGCTTTCTTGAAATCAACAAAATTATGGAACATGTCCTTCTGATGTTACAGGTGTTTCTCTAGAAGGATCCTACAATTGAAGACTTATTTCATTGTACTTTGATTCTGAAATCTTCTTGTTCTTCTGATAGCAGTTCTTCAGCCTTGGATTTCAAACTATTGAAAATGATATGGAGCAGGACTTTACTAGGATGACTGATCAAGCTTATTGTCCTTTAATTTTGACACTGCCTGAGGCTTCCTTTCTTTGGCAGGGGTATTACCAATAACTGAGTCCACTTGTTATGCCACTTTTTTGTTCTCAAATCTTCTGGCATAGTGCTGTTATGGCTTTGATGGTTTTTTCATGTTCGTGTTTTATCAGCTCAGAGGGAATATTATCCACTCTAGGTGACTTACCAGGTTTCAAGCTCCTCTTTCAGTATTGATGGACTGGTCTCGTCGTCTTCTGTGGAGTGCTGGTCAATTTGCAATGTGGAGACATCTGGGTGGAGCTGGAAATTGTATAAACCATCACAGTATTGAGTACATCTATGGAGGACCTCCTCACTGTCCGTCAGCAATTTACCATTTTCATCCTCTATGACCATTGCCCTCTGTTGAAGAGCAATGGTTGTTATTTGATATTTTAATTTAAATGCTTTTCTCAGAAAATGTTTTAGTTGTTTTGATATTAAAGAAGTTTGCAACAAGCAATGTAGGCTACAGTAGGAGAGTTTTTTTGCTGCTTACAACAGCCACTTTGCTATGTTTGGTTATATTCTATGATTTTGTAATACAAAACAGTCAAATCCAAAAGCTTCACAACTGTTACTTTTTTTTCTGTTAAAGATGGATGTAACTATGATCTTTAGAAAGGCTAAGTTGTCTCTTGTCTAAAGTTATGAATAAGTTATAAAGTATTATGCTGTTAGTATATTGCTATTCTACTTGATTTGTAGATATTTTGTAAACTGAACCAGATTGAAAAGTATTGCTTAACACAAAGGAAGTTTCAAGTGTTGCCAGAATACCTCAATAAATTTCTGTTTTAATGTCTGCATCATATCCATGTGGAGTGCTTATGGCTACATCATGTTGAAACACTAGTTCCCATATGATCACCGTAGTTAAGCAAAGTCGAACCTGGTCATTATCTAGATGGGTGACTGCTTGGGAATACCACATAGCGTAAGTTTGGATGTGCAGGTGGTGAAATGAATAATGGCTCAGAATTGTTAATCAAAGAGCCAAGTTCCAATTCCTGTTGGGTTTGTTATATTTACTTACATGTAAATACTCTTGGGAAAGGTATGTATCAACCTCTTCTCCCCCCAGTTATGGGTTAATTAGTAAGACTTGTATCACTAAATCATTATCTCTCAAAAAAATTCTTACAATCTAAAAAAATAAAATTCTGGCTTTAAATATCCAGCAAAGAGTTGATAAGCTGTAGAAAGTGAATGAATGAATGAATCAATCATATATCCAAGGTAAAAATTATATAACAAATGATATAATTTTTTTATATACATAAAGAAACAGAAACTAAATGAAATTGGCTAGACTATATACTCCAATCTTACCTAGACTAATATAATCTTTTCCTTTGCTTAATCAATATTTTTACTAATATGTTCTGATCTTTTCTCAGATACATCTTGTATTTGGTAATCTTAAAACATTTTTAATTGGTTACAATTCACAGATCCTACTATGGGTAGGCGGAACCTTTTCATTACCAGAGGAATCCAAAGAACATGTAGTGTTTGTGAAGAAAAAAAAACTTTCAAAATCTATATAAAATAAGATTTGGTAAAATGAACAAATTAGATTCAAATTGCAACAGACATATGGAAACCCTTGCATTTTATAACTTTTTTGAAAACAATTTTATATTCTTTTTATTTATTACTAGTGGGTTAAGATTTATTCAGTTTTCAATCTACTATGGCATTTTTCAAGATGACATTTGATTTATCAATGCTTTCTGAAAATAAAAACAATTTTGTAGGTGCATATTGTCTCTTTTTACAAGTTATCAATAAGCATTATTGTGTTGTAGTGTTACTGATTCATGGGAAGTAGTATGCATTCAACTGCCTCATGGGTAATAACTATAGCTATTTATAGTCTTTGTAATTTCATATGTAAATGAGTCACCTCATCTCCCTGTACCAAAGAGATTTTTTTCCCCTTATTTTTCCTGGTACTTCTGGGAGCTTTTCTTTCCTTGCTATCTTCCTCCCTCTCCCAAAAAGATTGTCTAGATATGGGAGATCGCGATCTTTTTCTTTTTTCATAGGATTGTTCCTCCAACGATTGTTCATCTTCAGAGTCTATCTTATTTTCAATTTCACTGTCATGTTTGTCTTGTGTTGACATGACACTTTTGCCTTTATCTCTTCCAGATTCACTATGTATTTCTTCATCGCTATTGTGCTGCAATCTAACTTGGTCTGCATGTGCTAATATCCACTTTGCATTATGAATCTTGTCTCTTGTAGATTAGATTCACTATTCTTTTTATACCACAGTTTTGGTAGCATAAGACATGGTCAATGGGGCTTTAATTTGTCTACCCATGAGAGCTGACAGGCTTTTAAATTTTCAAATGTCACTTGTTCTTGTCCAAATAAATTTCACATTTTTCTTAAAGCAGAAGAAGGTTTTGTCAATTTGAAGTATCATTGTATATATTGTCTGTAGAAATTTACAAGTCCTAAAAAGATTCCAATTCTTTTTTGTTCTTAGGTACTTCAACTTTGAATATTTTGTCAATTAACAGTTGGTTTGGTGATTCGCTTTCATATTTTATTTAATATTTTTTTAGTGTTGTGCACACATTTTTTTTTTATTAATTGTTAATACTGGTTTTCCATTTTAGTTCTTCCTTGTTAATAGCACCAACACAGATGTCATCCTGGTATCATATTGTATTTTTATATCGCTGCCTATAACTTGCTCTATAGTGCTTTGAAAAATCATATTTGTGGTTTTTAATTTATAAAATCTTTCAATTAAACCATTTTTTTCAGAAAAATAAGCTTTTCAAGTGCATTGTTATCACTTAAATACTGAGTGGGGGAGGCTTCCTTCTTTTTTAGTGTGGAAAGAAATGTTTGTTTCTGCTTAGGCCCTTTCAAAGTCTATATTTGCTAGTTTTGTTTTCATACCTGAAAGATAAAGCAACTAATTTTTAAGTAATTAATGAATTTATTTTTTAATCTCGCATTATTTCTTATTGATATAAGAAAATAAAATGACATGACCATTCAGACATGTGTACCCACTAAAAATAATATTTATAGCAATAAAAATACCACCTTCTCTTTCATAACATACATCATTTGACATTGCCATTTCAATTGTAACCCTCTACCTTGAGTGGCTCTCAATGATGTCCAGGGTGTAAATACACATTAAAATTTATTTATTTACATCCAGTTTAAAAATTTATTAGTACTTGTGTGTTAGCTGTCGCCACTTTTAAAATTAATTTTCTACCATTTTCACAAATGCAGATGTGTATACTATTTGTTTCTTAAATTATATTTATTTCTCCGAATAACAACCATTAATAGTATTATTCAGGTGGCATGTACACTGCAGGATGGCGTCAAATGTGCCGTCTCTATCGGGCTATTGCTTTCCCCACATGAACTCGACCAGATAGGTTTCAAAATGGTGTCGTGCCGTTCTTCAGTGATCACTTTTTAGCTTGAAGCAGACAGATATCGTTCTCTTCATTTCTTGGCAGGTCCAAAAGATGCATTTAGCAGTCTGAAAAAAAAAAACCCACAAAAAACCCCCCACCTAACTTTATAAAAAGTGACGACGGATAACCTGCAAGAAGAAGCACCTTAAATTCAATTTTGTTTTTGGATTAGAGCGGCTTCTTAACCATTTTTATTTCAAAATGCAACGGTTCTTTCAATTTTTTTTTTATTTTCAAATTAAAATCGAGCCTGCGTATTCGAGGTCGAATATGACATTGCTTATGAACCTACACTGAATGAATGACGCGTTTCTGTATATTCCTCAAATTATGTAGACAAAATCGTGTTGAGTTATGAAAATCGGGAAATCCCGTCTATACGGGCTTTCACTGATAATTTTGGTGACGCTACAGTTATCTCCCTTGTTATCTTGGGTATGACGTTGTTATCTCCCGCTTAATTGTTAACCTTGTTTGGATTCAGTTTGGAATTCGGTCATGGAATTTTACCAAGTTTTATCTTTATTTGCTTGTGTATATTTTCTAATCTCCTCTGGGTGTATGTCTATTTCTTCTTCAGACCTTCAATTTCGTTGCGGAAAATTAACTTCTTATTTACTAAAGCATGTTGCTTGCACATTTTTTTAAATTCTTTTTATTATTGTTGCTATTTTCAGTTGTATTTATACTAAAATTAAGATGTTTTAAACAAATCTAAAAATATAAGGAAAAAAATAGTAAAATCACATTATGAAAAATAATAATTTATAAAACTTACTTGCCTATTAAGTTTTACTGAGGGGGAAAAAAGGAACAAAATTTTTATTAAATTTCTTTTGTTAACTAAATTCAACCATCATTCCACTGTGGGTTTCAACTCCAATAAACTATGGTTTCAGTTGATTAACTATTCAATAATAAGTATTTATATCCATAACTTGCTTTTATGTGAGATTATTAATATTTTTGATGTAAGTGTTTGTCGTGGAAACAGAAATGGGTAACCTAGTTGTTATCATTGCGCAGGTTAATTCCTTCTCCACCTTGGCAAATGCAAAACCAAGCATTAAACAGAATATGGGTAAATAAATGTGTAATTTATTTACATATATACAAAAACTAGTAACTTTTATCTGTTGCTAAGGCAACAGGAAGAGAGTGATGAAATTAGAAGTCAAATGGACATTGATGGTGGTCATCAGTGGTGTCTCTCTCTCAGTGTGTCAATGTTGACATCAAACACTGGTCTGTTTCAGGTCAATCAGCTCATTTTGTTTTTTTTGTGGGAGTGGCTCTGACTCTTCATAATATATTAATTTTGTTTTGGTTAAAGCAGATGTAGTGTGGAGCCAAGGTGCAGAAAACTATTTACGCAGTCTACTTTGGGTCGTCAACATCCAGTTTATGTAGAAAATGTAAGATGTGCAACAGTCTTGATGGAAATGGAAGTTATGCTAAAAGATAAATATACTTAAATCCAATCTGTAAAATAATAAATTTTAAAATGTCATCTTCTATACTATGATCTCTGCTTGAGGCAAAAGTTGAAGGAAACTTTTTCTGCCATATTTAAATAACAAGTTTTAGTATTTGTTGCTTAATTATTTGTAAAATGAGGATTAGGTAATTTTATTCAGCAAAAATTACTGGCTATACTTGAAGAATTCTGTTATGATTGAAACTGATTAAAACAATTTTTTTCTGTACTTTTTGAACCTATTTAAAATCACTTAAAGATCAGAGAGAAAATTGCAGCTTTGTCAAGTATTGGTTTTAGTACTAAGACTATTTGTGTCAATTTTTTCGTAGATTCTGATTTTTTTTATACTGAAATTTTCTTTTGTGACTTCAGGCTTTTTTAAAAATTTTATTTTAGGATAAGTCAGGAAAGAGTCATTTGCATCAGATACTCATGTAAATTTGTCTGTTAGAAAATCAGATATGTCATTTTTTGGTATTAGTAATTAATCATGTAAAAGCTGTTTGTAACAATTTGCTAATTTAGCTTAGCAATGATGCTAAAAAATAATACTAAATTGAAATTTATTTAATGTGTAATACATTGAAACACTTACATTCTCTTCTTTTAATGCCATTTTCCTTCAAGATTTATGCAATCATAGCTCTCCACAGATTCTTCTTGCTTTTATTATCTCTAAATTGCCATGACTTCCTGGGAAACATAATGGAATGATTTTTTTTTTGCATTCTCTATGGTTTTGAATTTGGTTGTCTTTCTTTTAATTTAGCTGCTACCCTGCTATTAACCTATATCTGGAGAGGGAAGAGATGGATTCATGCCTTTCTCAAGGGCATTTGTGCAAAAGTGAATACAACAGACTAGGCTGGAATTTGAAATTTACTCGCCATTTTCACTTTCTACACCAATAACCATTACACTAATTGCACATCCAATAGAAATATTAAGTTATGAAAAAAAAGATTTCTCTGCTACATGTAAACTGATCTCAATCCTAATTAAAACTCTGGATAATTACCTAATTTTGATGTCATTTGCTTATATTTTAACTGAACAATCATTTTCAGACAATTTTATTATACTGTGATTATACATCAAAACCAAATTAGATTACACACACACACACACACACACACATTTTAAAAGTAATGTAATTTAGATAGCAGAGAAAGTAAACTAAAAGAACATTTACAGAAGGCATTCTTAGTGGCCATAATCTTAACAACATAACAAGTGCGTATGGCACAGTGTTGCTAGCAGACAACAGCTAGTAAACTACAGAAAGCAGTGAAGGAAAGCAATAATAAAGGACTAAATATCAATTTCAAGATGCTTGATGCATGGTTGTTAGCAAAAAACCTAAAATGAAAATTACAAATTGAAGATACCAAAATGAAGCAAGAACAAAAATTTAAATATCTGGGAAGTATTTTAACAGAGGGTGGAAAATGGGACACTGAAATCTGAAGGCACATTTGGATAGTGAAAGATGTCTTTCAAAAAGCTAAGCAAAGTATTAAGAAACAGGAAAATTTTGTTAGAAGCTAAAAAAAAGAGTACTGAACGAGTATGTAATATCAAAAAAATATTATTTCTATTCACAGTGTGGATTCTAAAACTCTACCCAAAGTTAAAGTTTAGTACATTAAGCTGAAGATAAATTCAAAATCTTGCTCTTTAAAGAATCTTTTTAAGATTTTACAGTCCAAATTGTTTGCTGTAGCAAGCCTACTAATAATAATTATCACCCATAATGAGTGAAGAAGGTAAGAAACAGACTACAACTTGATTTGATATTTTTAAGCTCTAAATATCTCATGAGAAACAAAGAAAAGAGTACTTAACTATTATATAATATCAGTTCTCCTATATGACAATGAATACTGGACAGTTTCTGCCAATGAACAATGAAGAAAATTTAGAGATAATGGAAACAAAAGGACACATAGCTGAAATGTCTAGGGCACATAATGGGGAAAAGGGGCTTGAAAAATTTTACACATAGGACATTGACAGAGGAGGACAGCACATAACCTACCCAATGAGCTTGTGTAAAATAGGTTTAAGAGATAGTGAAAAGATAAAATTTACTATGAGCTATGAAGGACAGGAAGAGCCATGATTCTGAAAGGACAGGGAACATAGAAAAAGAGACTACCATTTCAAATAGGAAAACAATGAGATTAGGTGACATCAAAACTAAAGGGTTTTTTCTTTTGTGAGGGTATGAAAAAATAAATGGCCTAAAGGAAAGAATGGAATTGGCACCATCAATACCTTTGAACATTTTCTAACTGTTTCCCATGTGTGTAACCTTTTCTTGAGGAAAAGCATGAACCTAAAACTTACCAATATATTGTCTTGCCATCAGTTATCTTGAAATCCTGATATTACAACTAACATAAGTTTGAACATAAATTGGAGGAGATGATGCTTAATGCATCAGTGTTAATCCCCTAAGTGGATAAAGGTAATAATCAGAAAATGGGCACAGTTAAACCAAATTTTTTCTTTATCATTTTATCATTCCTTTTTTTATCTTTTTTTTTATCTCATTTGGTAATCTCTTATTTTCTGAAGGTTTTGGTAATTTCACTTGCCCAGAAGATCAATGGACTTGGTGATATTCTTACATAAAAATGAACCATTGCATTTGTTTTCCTCATCTTTATTTTGCTTGCAGTCAAAATTACTATACCTTACCTGAAGAAGATCTGTGATTACTGATTGAAACTGTATTTAAAAACAACAAAAATAGCAAAAATGAGTTGATTATTTGAATGTAACTGTATTGTTTCATGTATATCTGTACTAGATATAAACAAATAAAAGAAACCAAACTATATTTGTTCATTTTTTTCTGGCTAAGTCCCAATGCTGACTATATTGTTGTATTTGATTTTTTATATATATATATATATATATATATATATATATATATATTAAATTTTTTCCTCTGAGGGACTTTATCAGGGCAAATGTTGAGTAAGAAAATAAAGTCCCTTAGGATGAAATGTATCAGCTAAGATAGGTTTTCATTTTGTTTTTATTCATAGTCCTTTTACGGAGACACACTAACTGAATTTATTTATATATATATATATATATATATATATATATATATAAAATCAGTTAGTGTGTCTAATATATATCTTTTTGTTTACTGTATCACTTCACTGGGGTAATAATAACAAATTAGTTATATACATTTTCCTACTCAACAGGTACTGAATTAATTTTTCTACTAAATACATACCTTCATTGCTTTTGAATCAACAAAAGTTTAATGCCTTGACAACACAAATCAGTGGTTCATATTTGACTATAAATTACTCACTGCAGTAATTCAAATCATTGTAAAATTCCTTCATATTGTAAACAACCACAAAATCACAGATGATGTAAATAATATTTTAGTGGAGAGGAGGATCTCTACAAGTATGTCTACTTTATGGTGGTGAATGGCAAAATCTTAACCTGTTGTAATTCAAGAAATTTAGTAAGGCATCATTTTAAAAAAATATTTTTGTTAGGTTCTGTTAGAAAGGATTTGATATTGAACCATAAGAATTTAATTCCTTTTATTCAAATCAAATTCAGCTGTATTAACTTCTTGGGTACAGTGGGTTCATTAAGGTCCTTGCCTTCCAAAAACACACCTATTTTTTTTTGTGAATTAGCTATAGACTTGATTATGTTAGTGTTGTAAATTCGTTTTTTTTTTTCATTTGATAAAATTATTAAATGCAAACAATCAACCATTTTTACTATTATGGATGTCCCTTGTGATGAAATTTTCTGTTTTTGTATTTACTTGCAAAGATATCTATATTTATTATTAATAATAATCTTTATTAATAAGGTGATTTGCTGGGTTTTACCTCCCAACAGTGAATGGATTTTGGTACTTCAAGAGAAAGGTTTCAATAAAATGAACCTTATCTTATTCCATTTTGTCTCCTTTTGTCTTCATATTTCTATAATAGTGATTGTATAAACATTAAATACACTGCATGGATATTTATTGGCTGCAAGGCATTTTGAACATATCATCTTTTCTTCATTACTGAATTAGTTTTGTGAATTTTTTTTCTTTTCAAAGATTTTTGCAAAAATATATATAATTTTTAATTGAATTATTTTTGTTCTTTTTGTCTAAATTTGTTATCTTTTCATTCTAAAATAGCCAATGCACATATCTAAACCGACCAATCAGCCATGCTACCAAAAGTGGCCCCTTAAGTATAGGAATCACCAGCTGGAGTACACCTTTGGTTGACAGGTAATTTTCAGAATAAAGACACAAAGAAGAGTGTGCTTAGCAAATTTTCTATTCAAGGTGAATTCAAGATATATATTAAAACAGAAATTGCTGATCTGTAAAACACCATGTGATACTTAGCCTAGTTGTAAATTTACATTTCATATAATAAAAGCAGATAAACAAATATTACAGATTACTTTTTCCTTTCATATTAACTTGGAAATATTATTTAGTTAGTTTATTTGTTTTTTTTTTAACTAGTTATTCATTTAATACAAACCCCAAGAGCCACCCAAGGTAGAGGATTGCTGAATGAAATTGTGGAATAACCTAAGAGGAGGAGGAGGTGGTAAGAAGTACAGATTAAAAGGATATGTAGGAAAGAATGGTTGATTCTAGGCTTGAAGACGTTAAGATTGTAGTGATTGAGGAAGAATCCTTTTAGGAGTCTGTTTCACAAAGTAGCAGTTCTTGGGCAGAAGTTGTGTTTGAAGATATTTTGAATTTTTATCCTGGTTAAATGGTACCCTTGACAGTCTCTGCTCAATGTCATTTCCTATTTACAGAATACTAATTTTCATTAAGGTTAATTTATCTATTATTCCACTATCATACATGTACACGAGTTGGGTTGATGGAGAAAAATTTTTTGATTCCTTCATTTTCTCTGGTTTATCAACTCATTGCAGATTATTTTAAGCCAGAAGATATTTTTAGATTGTAAGATTTTTTTTTTTTTTTGAGATAATAATGATTTAGTAATACAAGTCCTACTAATTAACGGGAGAAGTGGATTTATATCTTTCCCAAGGGTATTTACATGTAATGAACCCAATGAATTGGAACTCAGCTCTCCAATTTCCAATTCCAAGCCATTATCCATTACACCATCATCCAAGCATACAGCATCTGGTATTCTCAAGTTGTGACTCATCTAGGTACTGACCAAAATCAACATTGCTTAACTTCAGTGATCATACAGGAA
>OZ038497.1:62197632-62200132 GCA_964036315.1 Acanthosepion esculentum
TGTTTGCCTGTAGGTTACCCAGATTGATATATACCTGATGAAGGCTGGATGACACAACAGCTGAAACAATGTGATGACATCAACAGCAAATGTAAACGGTATACAATTATATATTTATTTCCAAAATGATTAACAACCCATGAGTTGCATAATGTTATGCCTGTTTTCACTATGATTAACAACCCATATTTTACATCACTAAATGAATTATTGTAAATATTTCATATACAAACAGATATTATAATATCTAATTTACATGGTATATTTATCATAAGTATATTCATTTGTGAAAATATTGACTTAGTTAATAAAATCTAACATAGTGTAAATTCAGTTTGGTTTCCAGTCATCTCTTCACAAGCTACTTATCTTATACTTTTGGGTGATGTTTTAATGATTTTTATCTCAGAGATCATTCCAACTAACTTCTTGCTCCTGTTGGAGCAACCCCTTCCTGATTGAGCATATCTTCAGGGGTGTAGCCATACTCAACATGCTTGGCCAATTGTGAGTTTGTGTCCATAGTTGAAGATTTTGAATTCGGAGTTGTTCTTTTTTTAGACTGGGTCCTATAGCCACCCAAGTTTATAGGACCTAGTCTATCCTGCTATTTACCTATAGCTGGAAGGAGAAGAAATAGATTCATACCTTTCCCAAGAATATAAGTGAGTTTAACTAACTTGACTGGAATTTGAACTTGGCTCTCTGATTCCACAATCTGAGCCACTATCCATTATTCCACCATTCTTCCTATTAGTACCTCCAACTAACTAATGAATTCAGTTTTCCCCAAGTGCACTCACTTGAAGCCCTTTGCCAGTTTGAACTAAGCTTTATAAGTACCTATAAGAATTACTATCATCAGTTTGTGAGTTACTTTCTTGGATGCCTTGTTAGTAGGTTATGATTAGTCAATTACTGTGAACCATAACTACTGGAGTGAAATGAACTGCATAAGGTTCTCAAAACTTATGGTCTTGTGTCTGACTAAGATAAACAGAATAAATAACTATTTCCTGTGAGATAGAATCTGTACTGAGCGAGTTTAGATGACCAGTAAAATTTTGACCATTATCCCATAACAGGGGAGGGAGATTTATATAGCTGCTTAGTGAGTTTATCTGAATTTTATTTTTAAAAGTTTTATATTCTTATGTAATGTCATTGACCAAGCATCTAGTGCTACTTTTGGTTGAAATTTATAAAATCATTCTCTTAAAACAGTTTTTCAGAAAAGTTTCTCATGTCCACTGTTATTGTTCTCTCCAGTATTAATGTGGATTTTGTCCTTAACCTTTTGTTTGTAGCAGTGTGAAATGTCAATATCTTGATTGTCATTATTTTCTCTTTGAGTTACATGT
This sequence comes from Acanthosepion esculentum, assembly GCA_964036315.1. Classification (NCBI taxonomy): domain Eukaryota; kingdom Metazoa; phylum Mollusca; class Cephalopoda; order Sepiida; family Sepiidae; genus Acanthosepion; species Acanthosepion esculentum. The sequence continues at coordinate 62,198,994 of OZ038497.1, forward strand.
GCTATCCATATCAGTTGTTGCTATTGTTGAAAGTCCTCAAGTGATGTGGTTATTTGATACAGTTCTTTTGTTTGTGATTCTGTAGCACCAATCTGCAAGGTTTGAAGAAAAATGGTCCTTACTCAGAGCTACAGTCTTCATTAGTTCAAAGCCATTTTTAAACATTGATCTGGGAAAGCAACTGTATACCGCTAACAATTTGGATATTAATGAAGGAGTTTGGCAGCCTGCATGACATCTATATGAAAGTCTTAATCTAACAAGGCTATTTAAGAACATGCCTATAGGTTTTAGGTTAATATTTTGATTTTGTGGCAATTTGTGTTATTGGGTGAAACTACCCTGAATGGAGCCTATGTTCAATTTCCTTATTTCCTATAAAAATTTGTCAGATTAATAAATAAAAAAGCCATCCCTTTTTTTAGAAATTGCTTTTTTTACATTAGGATATGAAACTAAGCAGAGATGTCTATTTTGAGAGGCAGAGAAATATCTGTGTTTAAAGGCACTATTCAATTTTGCTTCATCATTGATGTAATCTGTAGCCAAGAGGTCCAATGTATGTTGGATCTAATGACAATTCCCCCTAGGGGAATGCAAGTTCAAATCCTGGAGAGCACATATTTTTACAAATATTCAGGCCAGTAGACAAAAATAAATATACTGTTTAATAAATAAAGGGAACGTTTATTCAAAGATGAGTATCCACTAAAAATAATGTCTAAGTCATAAAAAACTGAATTTGTTGTAATTGTTCCATGCACCAATTTATTTTTAATGCAACTTGAGGATTTGCTCAAGATGCTATGCTTCTTTTTTTCTTCTACCAATATTTTATCCATTTTTTTTTTATAATGAAGGGAAATGATGTAGGTTTGATGGGTACTGCTTGAAAGGGTACAATTTATGTTCCTCTTTGACAGGTTATCTTTAGATAGAAGTAAAAAAATTTTCATATATATGATCTACCTTTTGCTTATCATGGATGAGCATCACAAGAGTAACCAGATTGTAAAAACACTAACATAAATTATTAGATAAAAATACATGTGTTAATATAGTTTAGTCTAACTGAAAAACCAGCAGTTGGGATTGAAATCCCTATCAGTGGCTTGCAAATCCATTGTACAGTCACTTAG
>OZ038497.1:62205132-62242632 GCA_964036315.1 Acanthosepion esculentum
GCTATATAAATTCATTGTAGATTAACCCCCCTAGAGAAGCCAAAAAATAGGCTTGTACCACATGATTTCTTGAGATTAAAAAAAAATTTTGAAATTTATTATCTTGAGTTAATTGATTATAATATATGAAAAATGTTTTTTTTAAAATAAATGATTAAATGGTATTAGTTGTGAATGAAAGTAATCTTTTTTGTTCTGATTTGTTTATATTTATTTCATAATAATATAACAGAACATCAGTTATGAATTTAACAAATACAGAACTGACCGCTTTAAAGAATGACTTTCAGTCAAACTTGAAATTAAGCAGGCATATGTGTTTAATGTATGTTTGTTGCCAAGGATGGAACTTTCAAATTCTTAGCCTGTTTAGTGTTCTTTGCAGTGTTATGAATCATGTATTACAGTTAGTAAGTATTGTAGCTAAAAAATAAAATAAACAAACTGACTGCTTAAAGGAAAAAAAAAAATTCATTTTGGAAGGAGGGATTGTGATAAATCTTACCTATGCAGTTTCTTTTGAAGTTTTTTTGGGGTTTTTTTTTTTCACTTTTTAAAGTTTTTATTTATTTAATTTTTTAGTTCTTTATAAAGATTCATGATGTTACAGGGACTGACAGGATCTCTTAATTGAGAAATCTTTTCCGTTTGTTGAAATATTCTGTTATTCTGTATTCTATTTTTGAATTTATCTCAATTGCTAAGTCTGCAGCTAAGAAAGTTGGTTCACTATGTTGTGCTAGACAATTTTTCTCATCAGAATCTAACTTACATATAAGTCTACTGTTCATCCTTGTTTTGAATATTGCTGCCACACCTGGTCTGGTGCTCTTGGTATATATTTAGAGATTCTTGATAAAATTCAAAGAAGAATCTGCAATGTTATTGGTCCTGACATGCCATCTCAGCTTCAGTCCCTTTCTCACTGCCATAACATAACTTCCCTGTGCCTTTTCTATAAATACTTTCATGCTAATTATTCTGATGAACTTTCCTCTGCGGTACCTAGATTTTAGGAATTTAAGTGCAGTACTAGATTGGCAGCAAAGTTTCATCATTTTACAGTTGAAATGGCTAGATGTAAGTTCTATGCTAACAGTTTCTTCTATCACACTTCTCACTTGTGGAACTCTCTTCCGGCTTCTTGCTCCCCAGTCAACTTTGACCTTCAACATTTAAATGCAATGTTAATAGTTATCTTCTGTCTGTCTATTCTTTTATTGTCCTCTCTCCTTTATAGGAGTTTTTATCATATTCGCTAACATTCAGTGGTTTTATTGCTTTGCTTGGAGTGAAATGATTAAAAATCTAAAAAGCCAGTCACTTGAAGTTGTACAAAGATGGTAGAACATGGGTTACAAATACAATGTCTGTAAAACAAAAAATTGATAAATTTCAACAACTATGAATAATCCCATTGGATGTTGTTGATGCCAACAGGCATTTGGCTGAGGAAAGATGGGTGGATTCTGTTAGCCATTTTGTATTTATTCATATCCAATTCTTGTGTATAAGCTTATTTTCATGAGAAATAAAACAGGGTTATATTATTTTTGTGTATAATCCTATTTCTACTTGACTATGCATGGAAAATCTCATGATAATCAGTTTTTAGTTTCTGTAATATATTATCTTCACCCACCCATGGCTTAAATAAAAGTTATCTTACCTTGTGTGGCAGCCAGTCTAGGAGAAGGACTATTCTAAATTCAAAAGGCATGAAGAAGGCAATGGGGTGGGAGACTACTTCACTATCTTTCTGTAAAAGCCATAGCATTTCACTAATAAAAAGAAAAGGAAACTGAAGAGCCATTATTTGCTATATCCTGAAGTGATATGGCAATAAAAAAGATGTATTGTTTTAATAGGAGGATTTTAGAATCCAATATAAGCAATATTGGTAACTTTGGTAAAATGTGGATAAAATAAAATTGACTGACCATAGAATAACTATGTAAATAATTCATGTCAAGCAAAAGTAATCGTATATATCTAGGTTAACTATTTGTGAGAGGAGTCAGTTCATACTGAGAAAATTGATACCAGTAAGCAAGATTGCTATAATATTACTTGTCTATAATGTGAACATCAATTGTCATCTTCTGTCCTGTTCATTTGTTTTGTCCTTTCCTCAATCCTCCCTATTCTTAGTCCTCTCTTTCACTTTTACTCCCTGTAACCCCCTGTATACTAGTGAAATTACTGCCTTGCTTTGGATGAAATGTTTTAAAAAAATGTCAACATCCCAGTTTGGTTTATGATTGTTACAAAATTTCTTGCCTTAAACTTACAAACAAATATGTTCTTTGTGCTATTTACTCTTGACAGCATAAGATATTGGGAGATAAAATATATGTCATCATGGTGCCATCTATGCATAAAATAAGTTGAAGAAGTAAACATTTATTCTTACTCTATCTTCAAGAGTGTTCAAGACAGTTTCTCTTCATTACTCTTCAGAATGTTGCGGTAAGTCGCTTATAAAATCAGGAGTGATAAATGACCTCAATACTGAACATTAGACTTGAAACTGCAAAGCTGGCTTTAAAGTTACATTTCTGAACACAGTCATTTCGTGTAATTAGGCAGTAATTATTCATTTAATTAAATGTTTTATTGAAAATCATTTTTTCTAAATTGTGATTGATCTTTTGCAAAACTGGCTGCTGCAAGTGTATGAAGTTTCTAAAATCAATATAATTGCTGTCTTTGAATCACATGAATCATCATCAGGAGTGTGGAAGGAGTGAATTTATGACTGTTATAAACATTAAGCACTTAAGTAAAATAAGGTGAAGAAAAACATATGTGGTACATTTAAAGTGTCCTATTTTAAATAGGATTGAATAAATCATAAACAGGATGTCTTATCCACTGCATGTCACAATATCCTGCATCATCATGTGGGATGACATTTTTTTATATTGATTGGAGAATATAGAGCATTCTCCAATGCATATAAAAAAAATGTATGTATTACAGTATATATTTTTTTCATTTTGTCAATTACTCATGAAACCAGCATGGAAATGTACCAACCTCAATGCAAAACATACTTGAGAACACAAATGTGATATGTATCTCTAACTGCAGAAAGCATCTAAAATTAATGAAAGACTTTATGATAAAAATTTAAAAACCAACAGCAACTTTTAACTTTTGTGCCCACAATAAAACTGTGTGAAAAAGATGGTTTCCCTTCTAACAATGCTATTATTTCAACTACCTTCACTCCTCAGCAATGTTTATTGTTTTAAAAGGTGATGATTAGAATTTTAATAAAACCTAAACATATGATGAAAATAAATTTATATTTTTTTGTTGTTGTTGTTAGATTGTTTATTTACACTATTTATTAGATTGTTTATTGGAATGGTTAGTAAAAACATTGTCTAATTACCAATTGATTCCAACTTTATAAAATAGTAAATAACACTGTGTAACATGATTTTTATCCTTGGGTAGACCTATTATTTGTTTGTCTAGAAAGTATGAAAAATTGCTAATATTTCCTTCAAACATGGCAGGATAATATTTCTGAAATTGACCTTTTACCATTGAAAAAATTGATGAATGTAAATATTCTTGTTCATGCCAAGTAAGAACAAAATGATATATGATTCAAAAGTAGCATTTATTAATTCTAGGATTATACAAGAGACCACAAAAAATTTAAAAATGAGTAGTTTTTCACAATTTATGCTTACACTGTAAATTACTTTCATGAATCTACCTCTGAATATAGTCTCCATTTATGTTTTCATTGTACTTGAAGGCTGCAGCCTCCTTATCTAGAGAAATTGTTTCATAAAGCCTAATTTTAAATGCAGTGGAGGAAACAATACTTTCCAGAGGCCTAACAGTGGCTCCCATTTGACATTGTTCCTTCCCACACTGAACTCGGTCTGTTGTAGCCAGTCCTGTCTGTGGTAGTGTGCTATGGTGTCCCTGCTGTTCCAAAGGAACATGGAAGCTTGGTAAATCTGCTTTGGAGGCCACCATTTTGAAGTCTCCAATAACCTGTTCATATTTCAAAGCATCTAGCAACTGCTGTATTCCTTTTTGAGCTGCACCAATTGAGCCAAGGGAAGAGATGGATAAATGTTCCCATGATGAAGCCACACAGCTTTGAGGTTCTTGTATGAGCTGTTACTCACTGGGGTTACAGACAATTCCAATTGCTTTGAACAGACCGGTCACATTGTGGTAGAAGAAAAGCCTATCTTGACGAGTGAAAAAGCTTGAAAAACACTAGTGATGCTTTCACTGACCTGCGACTTTCACACATTCATCTAACACATTCCACTGCTTTAGTTTCAACATCAAAAGCATGGCATTGGACTTTGTGAGACCAAGATCAGTGATCAAGTTGTTGAGGTCTTCTGGTTAGGGTAGTATGGGTTTCTCTCTTCAACTGCATCTCTGTAATTGGGATCATTGACTTCATCCTCTTCTGAATTCCTGTTCTCTTCTAAAGATGGCTACTCTCTCTTTGAGGGAGTTGGTAAAGGGAACTTAGGGCAGTGTGGCACTGGGGTGATGGATCATGAATGGTTTGGATATATGTAGCAGGCACATTCTTGCCAGCTTGACAGTTGGAAGGATCCACCATGCAGAAGAAGCGATTGCTTTAATGGTCAGTTGCTTCCCTCCACATTATTCATGGGATTGTTAATTTCCTGGCTCTATTTTCCCCTCTGTACACACCTGCAAAAGAGCAAAATAAAAATGAGTATAAAAATATAAACATGTTTCACCCAGTGTTATTGAAAAATTCTTACCTTTTTGATTTTTGAAATTTCTAAAAATCGTGTTCTGGATATGTAAAATTTTAACTTTGGACCCCAATTAATCTGGAATGTAATGGAAAATAGGTTAATTTCAAATCATCAATTTCCAGGTTACAAAAGCAAAGTTTGAAGGGAATAAGTCCTTTCCTTTGCTTTCTAGACAGAAGCAATTAGGAAATAACATTTACTGACCAAAGACAAAAAGTCAAAATTTTGTTACACAGTGTAGTAAAGATTTCCTTATAGTTGGTTTAAATATTTTAATAATTTACTACATGTTTATAAATTTATGAATAAAAAATTTTCATATGTATTTCTTTATAAATTGTTAAATGGTAATATTGTATTGTATTAATTTTAATACAATTGCATTAGTTTTTAAAATATCGTAAATATAGAATTATTCTTGTAAATAAACAATCTGATAGTGTTTAATATTTTTGTTGTAAATACTAAAACACAAAAAAATTTATAATTTCACTTTCATCATGTGTTTAGGTTTTATTACAATTCTAATCATCTCTTTTTAAAATAGTAAACATTGCCGAGGGGTAAAGGTAGTTAAAATAATAGTGGTGTCAAGGGGAAAAGTGTCCTTTTGACACTCCATTTTTTGCGGGCATAAAAGTCGAAGATCACCATACCAACCCTTAAAAACATCAGCTATGAACATGGACACAATATACTTGACATATTTGGGAATTAAGAACATGTCTACCTTTTGACAACATTTAGACTTACACACCATTTACAATGGCACAACTAAAATCCTTGAAAAGTGCTAATCTATGTGCTATGCCCCTTGAATATGTTGGTGATCAGGACTCTGTATAATTTCCTCTCTTTGGTAGTTCTTAGTAAATTCTGCCATCCATTTACACAAGCTTGTTAGGTAGGTTATGCGCGGTTCTCCTCTGTCCCTCTTGCCTTCAATATGTCCTGTTAGTATCAAGTTTTCTAAACTCTCTTTCATAGAAATTTCAACTGCTGTTAAGTATAAGTGTGGATAGACTAAAAGCCCTCTAATTAATAATCATTTGGATATCTATAATCACCAAATTCAAAAAAAAAAAAGAAAGCCCTCATTCACCTAGAAGAAAAAGATAATAGAAAAAACTTAACAAAAGTATCTTGTTTGTAATTTCAGTGAATTATATATATATATATATGAGATATATATATATATATATATGAGAGAGAGAGAGAGAGTCTGTGATGGATAACCTTGCTTGGAGGTGTAATGATAGTGGGGGACTCATCCATTGCACCCTATATATATATATATATATATATATATATATATATATGGTGTGATGGATAAGTTGTCTACATTTATTCACAAATAAAAATAATATTGACACCTCATTTTAACAGGTGTATATTTATCAAAATTACACAAAAAATATGAAAAACAGAAGAGTACATTTATTCAATAGACTTTGGAATCTTCTGCAACTATTCTGTGCAGTCTCCTTGTTTAAGTTGAATGCTGCTATAATCATTGCATTCAGTTCACATTTGGTATTGCAAGTGGTTTTGTTGGTCTTTCATTTAGCTGCACCTCACATTTAATAATCAAGGGAGTTGCAGTCTGAGAGTTAGGTGGCCAAATGTAAGAGTTGGTATGGTCACAGAAATTGTCTGACAGCCACCACTGGATTCTCCTACTTGTGTGGCATGGTGCAGAGTCCTGATGCTAGACATAGGGTTTTCCAGCAACCATCCTCTTGACTCAGAACAGCATTACCTCGTCAAGGCACTTGATGTAGGCTTCACACTTGATGTAGTCCTCTATATTGAGTCTGGAGCCCTCACCAACAAATTCTGGAGTTCTTTTCTTATCAGAATGATGAGAAAGTTTTCTGAGCTACTGTACCTTTGTAAGCATCCTTAGACTTCAACTTTTACCAAATCCTCTGCACTGCCTACAGATTGACACCCAAACACTCTGAAATGTTCATATTGGAGCTTCTGGTGGGAATGCCAAGCAGTACATGCCGTTTCCAAATTTCTGGTGGAGTGAATTGTATCCTGGTGCTCTTTCTATCACATATGGTGGCCAACTGACTCTACTATTCTGTGCAGTCAACAAAAACAATGCACATGCGTGAAATTAAAAATATAAAATGCCAACAATTTACTCATTGCACTGCGCGCGTGTGTGTGTGTGTGTGTGTATATATATATATATATATATATTTATATAACCATTTAATTTCTGAACCACTAAGCCATACTCAACAAATACCTGGCTCATCTCCAGGGATGACTACAAAGTTTGTAATATATATATATATATATATATATATATAGTTTTTGCTTTTCAGCTCACCTCTAATGTGAATAAATGATTTCTTTCTTTGGTAATCATTTTAAAATGAGTGCCAGTGATAATTCTTTGCACTGTATAAATTTCAATCTGGCTTCTGGGAAATTTTTACAAAATAAACAGAACTTTCAAAGCAAGATGCCAAAGCCTCTAGTCATTTGAATGCATCTTGTTTATCTTGCTAATGCTAAATTTAACTTAAAAATACATTAGAAATTCTTAGGAGTTATGAACTACATGAGAGATGTGGGCATTTCTTAAAATCTGGATTTGAAATTGTAAATTTCAAAATAAGTGAAATATTAAGATTCAGAAGTAATCATTATTTTATTTTATTTTTTTAAACTACTGAATGTTTCCATTGATCAGTTATCTCCCTTAGGCTACTTCAGCAGACTTTGAAAATGTCATATACTTTTGTTCTGGCAAATACTGTATTAATCTTTCATACCTAAGAAATTCTTTGAAATTATTCACCTGTTTTTGTTTTTAATAACTATCTCTGATTCTCATCAGATATAATTAATACACACACCTACACCCAATACAAATTAATAACACCTATCAAATTACACAAAAATTACTAGAACTTAACATATTTTAAAGGTAGCAGTATTTTTTTCTCAAAGTGCTTAGTAGGTAACTAAAATGACAAATGACTTACCTCTTAACATCACTCATCAGTTATGCAAAACTTTGGAGTTGGTTAAGAGATAAATCACTTAAACATATATAGGATTAATACAAATATATAAAATTTGTCACTTAACTGATCGATATTATATTCAGCACCTCTACTCCAGAGTTTTGTAGATGAACCTTTGTTTTAATTGTTCAGTCCACTATAAAAGACAAGATAAAAAACTTAATAGTGACCTGTTTCATTTCAATAAGGAAATTCTTCAGACAAAGGATAAAATCAATCATATATATAGAAGAAGTGAAGGAAGAAAAGATAACATAAATGACCATAATAAGACTAGGTATATAATACTACCTACCAACTTACAAGTATATTTGAAAAGAATTTGTCGAATCTTAATGTATAATTTGTCACCACTACTTCAAAAGTAATGAGATTTAATCAACAAAATAATATTAAATCTGAAGCAAGAATATAAAAATAGATTGCAATAAAAACCTCATGAAATACATTAAGAATTTAAAGAATAGATTAAATGAACTTATTTTTTATGTTTTTAAACTATTTACAAAAGTAGAGGTCCCAATTTGTCCTGCTATTGATCTGTAGCTGGAGGGAGAAGAGATAGATTCATACCTTTCCTAAGGATGGATATAACTCTGTGTGTGTATATATATATATATATATATATATATATTGTTCCTTCTTTTTTAAACTTATTCACTGTTCTCTTGATTGTTCATGAATGGACTTTGAAGATGGAAGCCAGAGTATGAATGTTGGTACCATTACTGAAGGCCTGAATGATCTTTTTCCTCTCACCATTGCTCATTTGGGAAGACAGAAACCGATTTTAGCCTATTCTATTATTAGCTGAATAACTCAATGGGTTTTTCAGTGATTCTTATGACAAATGGTGTCAAGATGGCAAAACATCTGAAAAACTAGAAAAAAGAAACTCAATTAGTTTAGTTGTTTTTTTGGATATTAAACATTTTGTGGGATAGACGATTATGCTGTTACATCCAGTGTATGCATATGCATGCCTCCCAAGTGAGAAATTTTAGTTACATGCATAAGTCATAAATATAATGTTGAAAACTAACAAGACAGTGATTCAAAATAAGAGAAATTATCTTGGACTGAAAACTTGGGAATTGAAAAGGAAAGAATTTGACTGGGATTGTAAGAACAACTGATTTAGTCTCTTGCTTTGCTTTATTTAGAGATAAAATACAATGGCTTTTATACTCTCTTTACTTACATATTTGTTAAAAGCTGTCTTTTGTTTTAAACATCTAACAGCATTGTAGTATTTTAAATGTGGATTGGTTTACTTATTCACTTCAATTTTGTTCATTAATTGGATTATTTTATAAATTGTGAAAATTACACAGATTGACTAATAATTTTTTTTTAATGCTGCACTCTGTAATTTTCAACCCATGATCATTCCCAAATAGTTATAAGAAAAGTGATGTAGTCTCTCTTAAAAATACTGAAATATTCTCAACAAATTAAGTCACAAAACATGGTTTAACCCCTCACTGCAAATCTTACTGCCTTTATCTAAGATGACCCCCCCCCCACTCCAATCCCTCTCTGTCACACTCTTTTTTTGTCTTTCTACATTCCTCTCTCTATTTCCCTCTTGAATGCTCTACACAGTCTGGGTTTAATAGAATTTTTGATTAGAACATCATCTATTTTATTATATTACAAAAAGTTTGTAATTATTAAAGAAAGATTTTGATTTCGAAAAGTCATTTGTAGTTCAGAGGTGAATTTGTCCTCAACAGATCATTAGGTTATGAAACCTGATTTAACCCCTCAATACAAACAACTACCTTCATCTAAGATGACTCTCCCATTTCTCTCTGTGTTGCACTATCTTTTTGTCTTTCTACATCCCTCTCTATATTTCTGTTTTACTATATCCCTCTTTTTTCTGTTTGCCTCTCAGCCAAGTGTATAAACACATCTTCTATGTGCCATATCCATTCATAATGTAGACAATCATGGTACTCTACAATTTCCTATCCTTTGTAGCTTTTAATAAATTTTGTCTTTTTGTTATTTCTCCTAAACCTTTCTCTGCCATCCATTGACTCTGGCTGGCTAGGTAGAATGTGTTCTTTTTGTCTGTCCTGTGAGTATCATGATGTGACCTGGAGATTTCAACTATTTCTTCCTGATGTTAAGTATAAGTGTCCTTTTTATTTCCATTTTCTTTAAAACTTTGTCCTTGCTCACATGTTTGGTCCATGATATTCTCAGCATCCTTCTGTACAACCACATTTCTGTTGCTTCAAGTTTCTTCTTAATCTGTGAGGAGATTGTCTAGCATTCACTGCTATATAGGAGGACTGATATTAAATAACAGTTCAGTACTTCTTTGTTTTTAATGAAATCTTTCTGTTTTTTAATATTTTGCTTACTTTTGGAAGGCATCTTTTGCTGTCTCATTGTGCCTTTGGATTTCAATGTTGCACTTTCTGTTAAAACACTTTGCAGATATTTAAATTGTTGTACTTGTTTGATTTTTGCTATCTCCAATTAGTAATTTTTATGTTGGGCTGTTCCTTTTGCTAACAATCATGAATTCTTCCTTCTTGCAATTGATATTTAGTCCTTTCTTCTCGCTTTCCTTCACTACCTTCTGTAGGAGTTCTTGTAGTTTCCTTTCTATGTTGTCTATCAACAGGATTTTATGTATAGTTGTATTAATATATGGATTCTTGTAATAGATCCATTTATTTTTTTCAAGTAAATGTTTGATTTGTTTATAATATAGTTTAGTAATTTCCAGTAATTTCCTTCTTCAAACTCATGGCTTGTCCGTTGGCTTTCAGGAATAGACTGAATGGCGGTTAGGAACAGACTAGCAGACACCTGGAAAGACAGGGGACGCTGGGAAAGACCAGATGATCTCACCGGGCCAGCAACCCAGAGTTCATTAAACAATTGCTAAAAAGGAAAATAAAATAAAATGCCCTCAGGATTCACTGAAAGGGAGGGGGGGATGATGAATCAAAACGGATTAATCGGCAACGAACCCGGAATGAAAAACAAACCATGAATTTAGAAAAGTGCACGGACTTCCCATGTGTTTGTGGTCGAAAATTCAGGTCCCAAAAGGGAGCGAAGATTCACCTTACAAAAATGGGTTGTGCTTCTCTGAAAATGGTTCAGGAGTAGCGCTCTGTCAACACAGATAAGACGTCGGAAAACCAATGCCAGGATGCATACCACAGTGCTGAGGATATCCAAAGGATGGGACGCAACCCAAACTGCCAAGAATCAAATTCCCACCAACATCCGACTCGGAAGCATGGTGTATGCTAGACAACATCATTAGCAAAACATTACATAAAGAGCTGGGAAGAAAGAAATATCACAAACGATTGAACGAAAGTAGTAAAATAATCTACAGGGTTTGTAAAGAAATCTACGGTGTGAAAGAGGACAATGAGAAGCCACCACCCAAAAAGAACAGACGTCAACAGTTAATGCAAAATTTGAGATTCAAAAAAAGAAATCTAAAATGGCAAATCTGTTTTGCAAATTTTGACAAGAAAGAAGGCTTGCTTAAAATTTGGCATGACCTTAAAGAGAAGCACAACGCTCTTAGCAGAGCGGAAAGTCTAAGAAAGAGACGAGTGAAACGAAGGGAAAACCAAGAGCGTTTCTTCCAGGAACCTTACAAATATGCGAGGAACATATTTGATCAACCAAGATCAGGTGTGCTAAAAATAGAGAAAAATGTTCTAGAGAAACATTTAAAAGATATGTACTCTGATCCTAAATGACATATTCCTCTAGATCATAATAGCAACTTATTTTGGCCAGCCGTTTCTAAAGCGAAGTTTGACGTGAAACCACCCACACGCGAAGAAATAAAACGCATAATCGACAAAAGTAAGAATAAATCTACACCTGGCCCTAACGGAATACCTTTCCTTCTGTATAAAAAATGTCCTACTCTTCTTAAATGGTTACATATTAACTTAAAGTTAGCATGGAAAAATTACAATATCAGCCAACAGTGGATGATAGCGGTTGGGGTGTACATACCCAAAGAAAAGAATTGCAAGGACATCAGTCAATTTTGGCCAATTTTGCTTCTCAATGTAGAAGGAAATATATTTTTCGCAGTTTTGGCATCGAGGTTGACCAAATACCTTCTCAATAATGAGTATATCGATACGTCAGTACAGAAGGGTGGTGTTCCAGGAATAGCTGGTTGCTTAGAGCATGGAAGTATGATCTGGGAGGCCATTCAAAAAACAAAAATTAAAAGAAAAGATTTGGATGTCATTTGGTAGGATTTAGCTAATGCCTACCGATCAGTACCTCACCAAATGTTACAATTATCATTACAAATGTACCATATTCCTGAGGAAATGTCTGTTATGCTAGGAACTTATTTTGATGGTTTCCTCATGCGTTTCACTACAAAAGACTTTACAACTAAGTGGAATAGACTTGAAGTTGGAATTGCAATGGGATGTACAGTGTCACCAATACTTTTCATTCTAGCAATGCAACTGATTCTCAAAGCGACAATCAACATGGCTGATGTTGTTGAGCTTGATGGAGGTTGTCAAATGCCACCAGTGAAGGTGTTCATGGATGACACTACAATCCTCTCATCCAAGGTAAGTTCAACTCGCAAGATATTAAGCTTGATGGACGACCTGATAAGTTGGTGTAGAATGAAATTTAAACCAAACAAGTCCAGAAGTCTTTCTCTTAGAAAAGGAAAGTTGAATAAAAACATAAATTTTGTAGTAGGTGGTCAAAGAATCCCTACTGTATCTGAAAAATCAGTGAAAAGTTTAGGTCGGTGGTACAATCAATCCTTAAAAGATACCAACCAAGTAAAAGAAACATTCAGATCATTACAAGATCTCCAGAAGATAGATCTTTGTCCTCTAAAAGGAAAATACAAGGTATGGTGCTTAGAGCATGTGCTCATTCCAATGCTACTATGGCCCCTACTTGTATACGAATTTGGAATGAGTACAATTGAACCAATGGAAAGAAAAATAAACAAAATGGTTGGGTTTGCCTCCGGGTTTGTCTGATATTGCATTGTACTGCAGACAAGCAAAGCTAAAGTTGCCATTCAAATCGATTGTGGAGGAGTATAAATCTGGAAAAATTAGACTTCAAATGATGTTGGATGACTCCAAGGATAAAACAATAAAAGCATTAAATCCTACATTAAAAACAGGGAGAAAGTGGAAGGTCAGAGAGACGATAACAAGTGCTAAATACAGTCTGACTTTTAATGAAGTCATCAGATACACTCAAGCAGGGAAACAAGGGTTAGGACTAAATGAAAGGCAATGGTGGTCGAAAACTTCAGGTAAAGATTGCCGGGACATGGTCATCCAAAATGTAAGGAACGAAGAAGACAACAAAAGACTCGTAAAAGGAGTGCAACAATCCCAACAAGGCGAATGGGCAAACTGGGAGGAGGCTCTGCAGAAATCTATTACTTGGAAGGACATTTGGCAGATGGCTCCACTCAGGTTGAGTTATTTAATACATTCCATATATGACCTGCTACCATCTAAGAGCAATCTGGTTAAATGGAAGAAAGAGAGTGATCCTACTTGTCCCCTGGGTAAGGTAAAACCACAAACATTAGAACATGTCCTTAGTTCATGTAAAACAGCCCTTGCCAATGGAAGGTATACATGGAGGCACAATAGTGTTTTAGATGAGTTGGTCTAAATTGTAAAGAAATGTATGAAGTCTGAGCCATCTAATTCAACCCAGAAATTTGTTGCAGAAGGAAAAAGATATGTCGGTTCTAAGCAAACAAGCAAATGTCAAGCTATACCTGGAAAAAATCTCCTTAGTTCTGGTGGCATCTGGGAGGTATCTGCAGACCTTCTGGGTTGGCGTAATGATTACCCCAAAAGAATAGCAAGTAAAGGTCTGCGACCAGATATTGTTCTTCTATCAAGGGTGAACTATAAAATCATTCTAGTTGAATTAACAGTACCATACGAAAGCCGGATGGAAGAAAGCCACGATTATAAAGCTAGTAAATATGAAAATCTAAAATCAGAGCTAATAAAGGAGGGGTATGATGTAGTTGTTAAAGCAGTGGAAATTGGAGCGAGGGGTTTCGTTTCAGGCACTCTGTGCCAAATTGTAATAAAAGGGCGTAATAGGGCCAAAAGCATAAAACACCTAATAGAAGTAATGGAAAATAGTTCCATGTGGATATGGAAAAAAAGAAATATTCTGTGGAGTGTTTCAGCGAATATGACGGCATGGCATGAATGATTGTGAATGCGTAACGAGGTTCACGTTGCATTCTCAGAACGCGAGGTTTGCCGTTTTTCGGAATTTTTCGTAAATCAAATTTTGCTGTTAGTCATTTGAACTAGTTTAACTACAACACACTTGTATATCGTTAGAATGGGGCCTCACATCAATGAGGGGGGGGCGGTGTGCATGTGAAACCGTTGAGAGGAAGGCCCCGAAACGGTGCACATTCTCTCCTGATGACCCCAATTTAAATATAAATTCGAGAGGAACATATCAAAAGAGATTCAGTGAAGTCATATGCCGTAGAGAAGCTCGGTGGAAATGTCATTGGAGGAGCATTACACATTCAGCTCACTTCAGGTGAGTTTCAATTACTTTCCAGTAATTTCCTTCTTCTAGGTATTTTTAATGGTGAAGCATAACATGTTTAGCGACTATTTAATGGTGAAGCATAAAATCCTTTCAGTATGAAATATTTTGATCTATTTTTAACCTTAACTCAGGAAAAACTAAGCTTGTGTTTTTTTTCTCACCCTTTATTTTTTAAAATTTCTTTTGATTTCATTAATTCCCAAATTCCTTAGACTTTTGCAGATTTTCCATGCATACATATGATAAATTGATAATTCTCTTCCCTTCCCCACAACAAACAGCTATTATCTACTTTTCTTATGTGAACATTATTTTGTGTATAAGTTTTTGTTAAGTGTTGGGTGTAGCTTATATATTTGTCGTGTCTCCTGGGTATTTTTTTCTTCTGTAGGGGTCGCATATGAGTCAGATCTTAAAAGATTCCTTCTACTGCTGATTTCATTTTTGCCTTTGGGATAATGAAGAAAACTTATGACTCTTCACAGTTATTATTATGTTAAAGGACATCTGTACTAGATTCTCTTGCTATGAGTTAATTATACCTTTCTCAAGAGAAACACCCTCATGAATTGAAGATTTAGTATCTAGATACCTACCTACCTATTTACATATGTTCACATAGGCTTGTTGGTATCTTTTGAAAGTTCTTATCTGTAAATTCAAATTTTGAATGCTAGGCTGATTCAAAAGTTAAACTGCTACAATAAATAGCATGACCTGTAGATGCTTCATGTCACTCTATAAATGCAATGCAATTATTGTTATTTCTGTGGTGTCACTGTTGTTCATTCTTATGTGATTTTAACAAATACATATATTGCAATCATCTAAACTTGGAGTTTATCTTTCAAAAGGGAAAATGAATTCTTGGGAAGAAGGTTTCCGAATGGAAGTTAGTCTGTATTAAAGAAATATGAAGGCAATGAGCTGTGTAGAGAATTGTCAGATCTGTAAAATTACTAGATATTCACCTGCAACTGCTGTCTCAGAATTACCTGTCCTGCATAGACTCAATCATTTCCTCATCACTGTCAATCACCTGCAATCCTGAATCTTCATTTGGTCAAATCAAGCAATGAAAATGATGAGGAATAAATTTTATTCAATATTGGCACATTGATGATATCACATTGTATGGGCATACCTCCAAAAATCTAGATGACCAGAACCTGGCAGTTGATCCCTCCTCTGACCTACCCCTAACAATCCAATGGAGGAAAACTGGCTTATATCTTTCAATAATTCAAAATACACACTAGTAACTTTTAATCATTACCTTAAATTCTCCCTCTTAAAGAGGCTTCTTGCTTTGAATGTCTATTGGGACTCATTTCACTCCAGACTTCAAGTGGAATATATATATATATATATATATATATATATATATATATATATATATATATATATATATATATATGATGGACTCTCCCGTCGAACTCGACGTATGAGGGTCAGACAGATCAGGTCCCAGAAACTGAAAGCCTGACACCCGCACAGGATTTGATTATAGTGGTGAAGGCTTTGTGCAGGGCCATCCACACTTTTTGGAGGGACGAATACAGGGATCTGGTGCAACGGATGCCACAAGGTCCCCAAACGACCCTCCGCAGGTTTTGAATTCAGAGTTGTCCTTCTCCTAGACCAGTTGCCATCCAAGGCTATAGAACCAAGTCTGTTCTGCTATTTACCCATAGTTGGAGGGAGAAGAGGAGGATTCACACCTTTCCCAAGAGTATTAGCACGTAAGTATATATATAGTCTTAAGGTGTGCTATATTTATGGGATAAAGTGCTCAATATCAGAGATAGAGCATGTGTAAATATAAAAGTGAACATAGAAGTCAACACTAGAGGCGACAGTCTGTTTCATGCTAGATGCAATCGTCAGGCCACGAGTACTGTTATTTTTCTTGGCTATTTATATATATGGGTCAGTGGTGCATTGTGGGTAGTTTATTTTGGTGGAAGTCGTTTACTTGTTTATTTATTTGGGTTAAATTATTTTGCTTGTTTTTATTTATTTTTATTTTCTATTTTATTTCTTATCTTATATATTTTATTATTTTTTATTTCAATTGGTGTTTTTATTAACGTAGTAAAAATTTGTTTATATCGCTTATTTAATAGTTTTGTTTTGGTTTGGGAAGATAAAGCTATTTATTCAATTTTGAGGTTGATTATTGTAGTTTATTCTAACTACTATTTTGGCGGGAGCATTTTTTAATTTGTTTATTACTTCATGTATTTATTTGGATTGATTATCTTTATTTGTTTTTTCTAATGGTTAATTTATCGGGATCGGTTTGTTTATTTATTTGGATGAATTTAGATTAATTTATTTTACTTGTTTTTTATTATTTATTTATTATACTCTATATTTTTTTTTACTCTTTTCGGTTTTTGATTTTTAAGTAACGTATTTTTTTTTTCTTTTATTGTTATATAACAGTTATAGCTATTTTTTCGTCTGATTTTTGGTTTGATTTTTATAGTTTAACTAATATTCTGGTCATAATGGTTTGTTAATTTGTTTATTATTTACTTTATTAGGGTTCATTGATTTTATTTTTTATTTATTCTATTTCGTCTATTCTAACGGATGTGATTTGGTAATTTGTATACGTTAATTTATTTTACTTATTTTTTCAGTTTTCGATTTTTAAGTAACGTATTAAAAATTTGTTTTCATGTCTGCATTTTGAGATGAGCTCAGATCTTTTATTTAATAATTTATTTTGATCTGGGAAGGTAACGATAGCTATTTTTTCCTCCAAGCAAAGTTTGAAAGTTTTTGATTGGTTTTTGTAGGCTGATGATCTTTTCCTTATTTTCCAAGATATTTTTGGTGTGATGTGCATTTTGTTTTTAATTTCCCAGATATACTTAGAAAGCATTGTGCTGTTCACATATTTACTATTTGTGAAAGATGTTTTGTGTGCATAATTTCTTTGTTTCCAGGGTCCTCCAGTTACTCCTATGTATACTTTTTCTTCATTATCTGGTGATTTTATCGTGGCTTGGTATATTACGTTTTGTAAACATTTACCATTTAAGGGACATTTGTTCATTATTCTGCAGTTGCCCATGGGTTTAATTTGTTCATGTGGTTTGTTGATAATTTTCCTGTTGTGCTTTTATATTGTTTGTGCCATGTTCTCGGTGCAACTGTAGCTGATTTTTATTGTGTTTTTGTTGAATATTTTGTGTAGGGTGATTGATTCCAGGAAGTGTTTGTGTAAGAGTTTGAAGAATATTTTTCTATAAAAATTCTATTTTATATATATATATATATATATATATATATATATATATATATATATATATAAAAAATTTATCATTTAGCTGAATGATGTTACTTTCAATATTTCGAATTTGGTAGATGGACCCTCCAGCAATCACTCCATCAACTCATTGGGTGATATCAGCAGTTGACTGTGTATTTTCTCATATTTTCGCATATCGTTAAAAAAACAATTTATACCTTTTTATTGGTGCAAGGTTGATTTTTTTTTTTTTTTTTTTTTTTTTTTTTTTTTTTTTTCCTCTTCTTCTTTCATTGTGTGCACACATGTGTAGAATGTCATAAAAATTTCCTTCTCCACTGCATGTGCTGATTGCCCAAGGGTGAGAGTCTTTGACTGATGTTAAATCGGTCATGTTTGATCCTGGCTTGAAGCAATCACATGTCTTCCCACACTGATGAGTTGTAATATAGCAAAACAGTCTGTCTGTGGATGACATATATATATATATATATATATATAGTGTGTGTGTATTTGGGCAACAATCCTTCTTTTATACAAGTTTTGTTAAAAATATCTGACAGTTTCTACATACTTTATGTCCATGAAAGAAAAAAAATTATAAGAACACAAGAAAAGTTAAATAAAAAATCTTAATCGCAATAACTGGTCAGTCAATTTTAACAAAACTTATATATATATATATATAAAACTTATATATATATATATAAGGACAAAGTGGAAAAAAAAGGATGATGTGTATCATCATTTAGGATTTCATCATTGCTAACAATGCTGGAAAAATAGTTGGTTTCTTATACTGCTCCAAGAAGTGCTTGATTCCTTCTACCATACTCTACATATACAAGAGTCAGATCAAACAAAAATGGAGTATTGCTGTTATATCTCATCTGGAGTTGCCTAATCCTCTCTTTTCAGCCATGAGTCTACATTGTCTTGTGGAATTATTTTTAATCCTACAACTGCTTTCTGACAAATGGAACATTGCAAGCCTCTCGCTACTTTATTGCTATTTTCATGGGAAGTAGATATGTTTGTCTATCATCTAGTTCACACTCCTCCCAGATATTTTGAGCAGGAATAGAGGTTTATCTTTTGTTTCCTGTTTAGCATTGAGGTTTCCAGTTTCTTCTAAAGGTTTTCCCTTCTCTTCCACTTCTGCTTGCCCCATGCATCTTGGTGGCGTTATCAACTTGCATTGCCACTCTCTAAACCTCTATCTCTTTAAAGGCTTTTGGGCTTTGTATGGAGTGAACATTATTGTGTATATGTAAATGTTTAAACAAGCTACATTCCTTAGTTTCAACCAGTTCAGACCTTTACAGCTAGGACCTACCGTGCACCAGGAAAAACCATCCTCATTCTCTTTGGTAAGAATGAAGTTTCATTCAGACAACAACTTCCCAAGTGCTGCTGTTTTGTGGAAAAAACTCCTGATAGGATGCTTCCCCTGATTGCTACAATCTTAAACTCTTCAAATCCAGGGTCAATCTGTTAGATATCTTCTTACCTCCTCTTCTTATATCCATGAAATAACCTCAATTCAATAACCCACTACCTGGAGTGGCTCTTGAGCCTTGTATTTGGTAAACAATAGCATTAAAAAATAACTTAATTAGTAATAAAATGATTACACTTTTGATGTGTAGGTAGCATAAGGGTTATTGTCACAAAGGAGAATTGGCAAGGTATTTCCAACATAAGTTGTTGCATTCATTTTTGCACAAATTTGGGAATGGTATGAATCCATCTTTTCTCTCAGCTATGGGTTAAATTACAGGATAGAATAGGCTCTCAAACCTTGCGTGACAGCCAGGCTAAGAAACCATGGAAAAGACAATATGAAAGTATTCTTTCTTTCCCCAAGATGTAATGGGAATTCACAGATATAAAAGACAGGACGCTGTGGAGAACTATGATCGTGTGCATTTTAAAGGAACATGACATTAAAAATCCATTATTTTATTTTTTTTAAGTCATATTATTTATTTCCATCTGAAAAGCATTTGCAAATTTTTCTAATGATATCACGAAAAACATTGAGTGAAGAAAACTAGATTCTTTGCAGCTGTTGTACTTTTTGGAAAAGAAATCTGTTAATTTCTCTTTTCTTTTTTTGTATAACTGCATTGGTTCATTTTTAATATCTTATTGTTTTATCTTTAGGAATGAATATATCTTACAATAAGTGTTAGCTATTAACTTTAAATATTTACTAAAGAATTCTTAAAAACTAAAATTGCACAAACACTTAAAAGATATGTTTGATATGTGCATAGCATAATGGTAGTGAGTGTGGAAAGTGAAATCTTTGAGCAGAGTCCAAATTCCAAACTATTCTCTTTTCTTTGCACTAATGCTCTCAGAAAAAACATGAATCCCTCTTTCTCCAGCTATGGGCTAAATATTAGGCTCTTTTGCATTAGGTGGTAGCTAGTCTAGGTAAAGGAAAACTATGAAATCAGTTTCCTTTCCAAGGAGGATCAGGTTTCAATTGTCCTCAGGCTTTGATAAACCATGATGGCTGTTTGTAGACATTGTGGCATACTGTACACTATTTTCTGTTATCAGTTCTTCTTAAAAAAGTGTCTGCTTCTATGAAAGCATTCATCATTATAATCAAATCATTATGTGAGTAGTCTTATAGTTATTAACTGAACTGTTGGTTCCTCGTACATCAAAATTGATAGGAGAGTCCATCATATATTTGACTGGGAGATTTGTGACTCTTTTTAAATAATAAAAATAATCCCACTAACTATGGATTAAATCAAGAATTGAGTTGTGTTTCTATTTCTTAGCAAATATAAAAGTATTACACTATGGCTGTAACTAGAAACATGTACTCTATATGGACAAATTGCCTGATTTAATTAGACTTATTTTGTTTAGATAATGAAAAAACTATAATGTATTTTATATTTACCATACCTTTCAAGGATGTTCAGGCCTTATAGAAGCATCTCATTTCTGTCAAGTGAAAATTTTGAAAAAAAAATGTAGCTTTATCTTCAGCCTGGAGGATATAGTAAATTTTCAAAACCTTTTTTTTTGTCTGTGTGTGTAGGGGAGACATTGTTTTGACACCAAGAAATATGGTACATTTTAGTTGTAACTGATCTTTCATTTTTAACATTATTTTATCTGTTAAATATTGATCAGTTGCTTTCTTTGCAGTTTTGTTCATTTTAATATTGTTATAAATCGTTATACTTTGAAACCTTCCTTGATATGTCACCTCTTACATATTCTTTATCATACTAAGATATTCTTTACCACAAGAGTTAATCAATTTATTTTAAATATCACACCAAACATCATCAACAATTTCAGTGAAATAGACATTTTTGTGATAAAAAAAAGTATTTCTTTTTCTTACTTTGTTTGAAACACTATTTATTTTTAGCCTTTCAAGCAATTCTTATGTTAAGTGGATAGAATTAAGACACTCAATTTGTTTTTTATGGTTTATCAACCTTTTCTAAGTTATTTAAAGCCATAAAATATTTTTAGATTGTAAAAAATCTTTTTATCTTTTTATTTTTTTATTTTTCTTATTTTTTTGAGATAAAGATTTACTGACACAAACAATTCCTACTAATTAACTCATAGCTGGAGGAAGAATAGATGGATTCATACCTTTCTCAAAGGTATTTGAACATAAGTAAATGTTATAAATCCAACTGGAATTGGAACTCTGTTTTCCAATTCTGAGCTGTTAAACATTACACCACTTGAACATCCAAGTTTACAGCACTTGGTACTCTCAAGTACTGACCAGGTTCAATGTTGCTTAACTTTAGTGATTGTACAAGGACTGTTATTTCAATGTGATATGGCCGTAATCTTAAGAAATAGGCAAAGTTTTTTTTTTCTGATGATTAAATTTTACTCTATAAATATTTTACTCTAATAAACATTATTTATTGTTATTGAGTGGAGGATGTTTTACAGTATTTTTCTTGAAGACTTTGTATTTGCAGCTTGCACTGATTTACAAAAACATTTTTCTTTGTTTATCTTATTTTTCTTTTGTAAGTATTTCTTCCCATTATAAGTGGAGAGGAAGTATTTCCTTATTATAGAATAACTTGCCAAATTGAATGGGACCTCTTAAAGTTGTTCTTCTACAGAAATTCTTCAAACAACTTAACCATGATAATTAGTTGTTATGGTAATCAAATTTAAATTAAGCCCGATGCTACTTATTGCTCAAAGAATTTTTCATAATTATTCCAAATCATATGAGTGGAACTTTAAGTGGTGATACTTCCTTTTTGGGTTATATGACTTGTTAAATACAGTAAGTTTCATAAATTGCCTTATAAAGTCTGAAATGGTTTCCCAACTTGAGACCTACAAAATAGATTTATGTGAAAAGCACCAGTTTTTTTCACATTTTAATTATAAGGTTTTTAATTTCCTCCCCAGAGCCAGTGCAAGGGCTCATGCCCCCTCCCCACTCTACTACATCTCAATTTTCATAAGATTAGTATTCATATAAAATACAAATTTTGTTGTAACTTAATTATGTACAATAATGGATCATATGCAATATAGGGGAACAATTCATTTAGAAAACTTGAAAATAAATACAATGTATCTAAATACAAATTAAATACATGTAATAAATCATTGTTTTTGCAGCAATTTTTAACATCAACTTGAGATTTTTCTTGTTAAAAAGATAAATTTTAACACATTCAACATTATGGATAAAAAATAGTGAATTTTATATAGTGTTTTTTTTTTTTTTTTTAGACTGATCATAAGCAAAACAAATTTGGGCAAAAAAGGACCCCAAAATGCTGTCAAAATCTGTGAAAATTTTAATAGTCTGTTGTACTTAGTTTAATTTGTAATGTATATAAATGTAGGTAAACCATAAAAACAATCAATCATGAATACTTGAGGATCTTATACACATTTAATGTCTTTTGTTGAAGAGATAGAATATTCTAAAAGTACAAAGATCTTTAATATTTTTATTTTAACAGTTTATCAATATTTAATTTGACTGAAGCTATTACAATTTTATCTATTCTGTATCTGCTGTTATTTATATAAATTAAAAAAGAAAAAACATTAAATAATTATTATAATTATATTATTATAATTATTATAAAAAAGAAAAATATTATTATATTATTATAATTATTATATTATTATATTATATTATTATATTATATATTATTATTATTATATTATTATAATTATTATAAAAAAGAAAAACATTAAATAATTATTTATATAAATTAAAAAAGAAAAAACATTGAATAACTAATAACTGTTAATGAAGTTTAATAGCAAAAGGAAATTATTTTTTTGTACTCAGAATATTATTAACAAGGTGTATTTCTTTGGGCCAAATTAAACATGTCTTATTTATTTTTATAAAATATGTAATGTAAGATTAAAATAAAGATTGCAACATATCAAAATGTTAGGGGTGGGGTGCTAATTTTCCAGAGGTTATTGTTTTTATTTAAAGATGTTCTTTGCAGTACAAAATATTATTGCTATTAAAACAGACATACTTAATGAAAGAAAGGAGAAAAAATTATAATTTTTCTGAACAGCATTTCAAAAACAAAAGGCAAAATAAAGAGTTTCATCAAAGAATTAAAACAAATGTACAGGTGACTAAAATGGGAGAAATATACTAAGAGGTTAACATATGCATATATATCAATAATGTACCTGGTTTTAATAAAATAGGGCTCAATGCATTATAACAGAGCTATTAAGTATATATTAATAAATATACATATTATTCCTTACCAGTAAAGTGACTCAGTTTTATGCATAATGCAATATTCAGGTGCTGAGTAAGACTGACCATTATATAATTTAAACTTTAATCTAAAATTTAATTTATGTAATGATCAGTCTCTACTTAACATCTGAAGATTGCATTGTGCATGAAACTCAGAGTTGTACTACTTGTGAGGAATAATATAGAATCACAAACAGAACACATTAAGATCTAACAGCTATTCCTTCTGTTTATATAAAGAAGGTTGTAGAGACTTAATAAATATGTTATCTAATACTTTTTAAATGAAAGCAAGTGTGACTGAATTAAGACACAAAACATACCCTCATGGTAGGATATAGCACACTGATGATTATTTATCAGGTGTTTTGTACTTGCAGAACCGGATGGAATCACACATTTATGCAAATTCTGAAATCAACCTTTATGTATATATATTGTTTTTGTTTTTATTTTATTTAAAGAACAATCTTTCTACTCTGAATTCTCTCTCTATTTTGCCAAAAAGTCTTGGTAATTTGTGCATACATCTTTTTATATATAATAAAAAAAATACTGTTAAATATTTGAGAATTTGTTATTGCTTTATATTAAAAAATACATTAATAGATATATATTATCTTTTAAATACTGTGTAAACACTAAATAGCAATATAGTGCTGAATATACAATTTAGATTTTGTATCATTTTTTTTGTGTGTGTGTGTGATGGGTGTTTATGATGGAGAAGGTGAGCACAGCAGAGAAAGGGTGTATCTTTTTGGACACAGATGTCATTGAAAACATACTTTTTCTCCTTTCTCTCCCCATTCCCACCATCTCCTAATTATTATGATTCCCAATCTGGCTTCAGCCCTTTGAATATAAATGTATGGGAGGCCACAGACCCAGGCACACATGTTATACATATTTTCATGCAACTCCAGTGATTCCTATAAATAACTGGCACCTCTTTCCTGGCTAACAGTGGGGATTCTGGATAAGACAGGGAACCTAGCCTTACCCTAAACGCAGTCTGTGATATCTTCCCTGCATGTTGGGATGGCATCAGCATGAGCCTCTGGTAAGATGAATACTTTACACACAGCACACACAAATACATTCATTTTCTTGCCCCCCCCCCCCATTTTTCTATGTGTGTTTTTAGACAAAGCATAATTAAATTTTTTTATCTGATTAAAGTAACATTGTATGCATCTTTATTTTATACCAAATGCATCTGTTTACATCAAAAGTTTGTTTTGAGAGTTTATTTAAAGTAATTATTGTATTCAATTGATTTTTTTTCATAAATACAAATTATTGAAGTAAGTCTGTTATGCTTAAATGTAAAAAGAAAAAAATGCACACAATTTTTTACCTTTTTTAAAAAATTATAATAGTGTCAAAATGTAAATTTTTATTGTACAGATTTTAAGTCACAGCGGTTAATGTTAATATTTACTTTGTGTGGATATTATAGATTCTATAAAGATAAAAATGAATGCATATAAATAATGAAATGGATAAGGCTCTCACTGAAAATCACTTTGTGTCAAGTTAGTACTCTGCAACTTCTTCAAAGTTATTTGTCTCCATATCTGCACTTTTTACAGTTGCATATGAAGATACATAGAATGGAAAAATTCTTGTGCAAATCAAGCAGAAGGCAGTAGAAAACTACCGTTCTAGAATGTCTGGAAATTGTGAAACCACAGGTGACCAATTTAATCTCAGACAATCAAAGAAAAAATGGTGTTGGCTTGAAATTGGTTGTAGTAAATTTGATGTAACAAATCTTAAATAATTTGAAATGAAACTTATATCCTTTTGTTTTGTGCTCTACCTCTGATTCATAATTAATACAAATAATTTTTTTTCTTTTTTCATTTCAATAGTGAGAATCTAATAAAATTTATAGCAATTTTTAACAATTCTTATAAAATGATAAGCATATTTTATTAAAATACATTTTTTTTTTCAAAAATACATTTGATAATGATAGGAAAAGCAGCTTCTTTTATTTTTATATATATATATATATATATATATATATATATATATATATATATATAAATTGTATTAAAACATATCTAAAATGTAACTTAGAAATTACAACTGAATAGCTTAATCCTAAATAACCTCTTTTTAGGAAAATATATTTACTGAAAATAAATCCAATTTTAAAATCAAGTCTCTTGAAGTTCAACGTAAAGACAAGATGAGTTAACACACATACATATATATATATATATATATATATATATATATATATATATATATAGAGAGAGAGAGAGAGAGAAATGTATTTATTCAGGGTTAGACTATATATTTCTATTATTTTTTGTAATTAATGTATATATGTTTTAAATGGCTCCATCTCCTTATTTACATTTAAGTACTGGTAGTCTATAGTGTCTGGATAAACATAAGTCTATCAATTTTACATATACACCCAGGAGATTTTCTTTGCCCATATTTTGGTTGAGTGTTGTCATCAAAATATGGTATAAACTGAATTTTTTTTTATTACTCTACACATACATTTTTTTTAACTCTTGTGCTCTCCAGTAAAAGTTTTTGCTGCCAATTCAAGACTTGTTGAATGATTTTGTTGTATTCTCAGAAGCTAGCTTTGTTGTATAGGTGTCTGGTTTCTACTCTTGTACTGTTAAACAAGATCTATGCTATCATGCCTATCCACTGTAGTAAGTTACAGCACTTCATTTTTTTCTGACTTGCTTTGTAATAAAAACCCAAGTTTTTTTCCTGTTAACATGTAAGATACTTAAAAGATGCTTTTTCCTTTTGTAATGTCACTCAAAATATTTTTATTTAGTTTTATGTGTGTGTGTGTGTGTGTGTTCTTTTTCTTTTAACTTTTTAAAAGTTTTCCTCAATGAAATTTTGTATTTTAGAATGTGAATTTTCCTGTCTGTTAATTAATACAATTGCTTTTTATTTGGTTTTAAGTTGTACAAACATTTATTCAATAAGCTTAGCTAAGTCTGGCACAAGGCTAAAAATAAGAAGCACCTAGGGAAAATTGAACCTCATACATATGCAGTTTAATGTTGAACTTGTTTAATTCATTAATGATATCAGAAAGATTAGGAATATCAACTATTAGGTTGGTGCAAAAAATTGTCGTTTTCTCACATGAAGTTGAACGTCAAAAAGTGACATTATTTTTGCACCAACCTAATATTTTGCTCTCTGACAGAATATGCATTTCATCAACTGATTTGAAAAATCCAAGAACAGAATCATAGAAGTTATATAAACATTGCAGTTTCTATTCTGCTTCTTTACCTAGTCATGGAGCTGGGATCAATATGTCATATCTGTTCTTTTCCTCCTCTCTAAAATGAGGAATGCCTGTTCTCTGGGATTCCAACCTTGTGGCAGTACCTTCCTCATTGTACTAAAGAAGGAGGGTTGGCAATTTTTTGTTTTTGGTTTAGATGTATAGGTATAGCCTCACCCCTCCCATGTTAAACCAAGCTTGTTACAGCCAATAATTTCAGTGAGGTGGATAAATATAAAAAATCATCTATCTTCATAAAATAATAATCACACAAAGTCTTTTTCATGGCAGAACTGCTAAAGTAAGCATGGATTCAATGAATGGTGTTTTATTATTTTACTAAATGCTTTGATAAAAACTTGTAAACTTCATGTAATCTCTCATTGAGAAATTTTGTAACCAAATGTCATTGATTAATAATTAAGTAGATGCTGAGAATTTTTGTAATTACTTATTTTTCTCTTTTAAATGTGCTAAAAATTTGTAATGGAACTCCCTCATTGAAATCACGAGTTTAACATGTAATGATACTTGTAAGGGCAATACTTTTATCATTAATGCTTTTTTTCTTTTTTCAATTATTTTGTAAATAGAAGAATTACTAGTTTTAATTTTCTCTTGGGCCCCAAGGAGGGTGGTGGATTTTTTTGTGAACATAAACTTTTAATTGATACTGCTCTTTTTAAAATTTTGTATTATTCTCTATGTAATTGTGACTATAGTGAACACTTCTTTTGTTTCATAATTGTTGATGTCAATAAATTTTTGCTGACATGAAGATTTTTTTCATTTTTTAAAAAATTACATAGTTTTAGCCTTCCAATACAGGTACTTTGATTTCACTATATAAACATTTCAAAGTACATTCAACAAGAATTCTTTACATTGAGAAATTTGGATTATTTAATTTTTAAGCTGTCACATTTGATGTTATTAGTTCCTGACCCAATGAAAATTTAAAGTAAAAGAATAATCCTGCAGTTTCAAACAATTTTAAACCATTATTTGGGGCTCTATGGCATTTTAAAGTTGACAGGCAACCCTCTTCCACACCCTTATCACAATAACCTGCCTGAGATTCCAATCAGGCATTCTTCAATCATTTCCTGATGTTTGAATAACATACATAAGCTAATAACAAAGCTTTGTTGTCACATAGTGTATAATAGCCAGAAGGATGAAAGTTTCAATATGTATCTTTCTGCTTGTGGTAATTAGATTCAATAAGTTCCTTTTCAAGCTTAATTGTTTTTTGTTTTTTTGGGTTTTTTTTTTTAACTAACTAGAATAGCCTACATCATTCTTTGCTTTGTGAACAATCATAATTATTCATGAAGGTTTCATTCCTTCATTCTTGAAAGTTTTTTCACATAGTGAAAAGGAAGGATTAACTGCAAGAAAACAGAATGCATGGTTGTTAGCAAAAATATGAGCCCAAAGTGTGAATTGCAAATCAGAGGTACCAAAATCAAACTGGAAATTTAAATATCTGAGAAGTGTTTTAATAGAAGACAGAACTACACTGAGATCTGAAGGCATATTGGGAGAGCCAAGGAAGCATTCCAAAAGTGAAGCAGAGTACTTAGAAATAGGAAAATTTCACTAGAAACAAGGAAAAGAGTATTAAACTGCTATGTGATATATGTCCTTCTGTATCACAGCAAGTGCTGGATGATCTCCTCAAAGATGAAAAGGAAACTTGAAACAACAGAAATGTTGTTCTACAGAAGGATGCTGATGATACCGTGTACCAAACATGTGAATAACAGCAAAGTTTTGGAGAAAATGAAAACAAAAAGGACACTAATACTTAACATCACAAAGAGACAGTTGAGGTTTCTAGGGCATATAATGTGGAAGGAGGGCTTGGAAAATCTGGTACTCACGGACAGTTAGAGGGCAAGAGGGAAACAACACACAAATTTTTTAACGAGTTTATTAAAAATTGGAAAATTCTAAAGATATGACGGTTAGGTTAGAAATCCAGCAGCAGTATCTTTCTATTCTATTTGATCATAGTGAAAGGAATGGATTACTAATCACCACTACTTTACCATTCTTAGACCTTATTCCACACATTTGGCACTTACAAGTGAACCATCCAAAATGTGGTTTGAGCTTGCAAGTTTTCATTGCATCAAAAAATAAATCTGAAACAAGCTACAGCATTTTCTATACAATTCAAAGATGTTTTGCACCTGTAATAAAGGGGTCAAAGAATCTACTGTTCTGTTAAAAGTTCACTGTACTCCTGGACAACTACAACCCCATCTTGAGAGGTCAATGTCCACATTGAGAAACGCTGTAATGAAAGATTAATTTAAGGTGGAGGTGTATTGACCTAAAACTTTCTTAGAGGAAGTTTTGTCAGTTATTAATTCTTGACTAGTACTTCTGATGCGTGCCATTTATGGGTCAGAGAATAACAGCCTGAGACAAAAGGATGATTTTCTCTTAACACTACTATTATTTTAATTACCTTCACTCCCTCAGCAATACTTTTCGTTTTAAAAACTGAGGATTAGAATTTTAATAAAACCCAAACATACAAAAGTGAATTTATACATATTCTTTTAGAATTTATAAAATGGTAAATAATAAATATTGCATTGTATATAGTTGACATAATTTTATAATCTTGTAAATAAACATTGTCAGGCAAGTCTCACTAATAATATTCAGTTAAAGTCAACAGAAAAACCGTCTTTTGAAACCTCATTTTTTTTGCAGGCACAAAAGTTAAACATTGACTAAAAATGAAAGAAATGCATGTGTAAAATGAATATTTGATGATGCTAATCATGTAAATGCTTCTATAAAAAAATACCTTTTATTACGAGACAATAAAACAGAAATGAAGACAAGAATTGGAGAGTAAGGAATGGCAGAATGATGAAGGATAGATTCCATGAGTGTTCAAGTTTCATTTGAGGCTATTTTTTTTTTTTTGATTCCATGTTTGTTCTTGTGACTGAGAGTTAAGCCAGTATGAGGAATATAACTAGGAATAAAATAGTGGCACTAATGAAGAGTGTATTAACCCAGTGTTAGGGTAAAAAGCAACAATAATATGATTGTAGAACTAATAATACTAATAATGAAGGGTGTATTAACTTTGATTATTCTGACAAAAATCAGCAATAATAGAAGTGAATTAAACAAGAAAAAATTCTTTAGTAACACTAGTAAATAAAAATTGATTTGTTTTATATGCTTATTTTTTCCTTTTGTTTTACATATTTTTGAGGCATTTTATAAAATATTAACATTTTATAAACATTGTTCTTTAAAATAGATTCTCAATAAAAGATATTTGGTTCCATTATTGTTTTCATTAAAAGTTTATGCAGGACATCAGGTTTCATATAAAACTTATTACAAGGTCTAATCAAAAAGTATCAGGACTGGTACTACAAAAAGAAAACTACAACACACATCAATTCAGCATTTAATTTCATTCAAAGTAGTCCCCTTCTGAAGCCACACACTTTATCCAGCATCATTTTAGATTGATAGAAGAGTATTTTTTGGGATAGTGAGCAGCTGTCTTGTCACATTCTCTTTGATTTCCTTGACATCTTGAAATCTTGTTCCTTTCTAGTGGGATTTGATTTTTGAAGAGGAAAAGTTGCAAGGGAATATGGTCGTTGTTGAACATGGAGAATGTTGTGCTTAGCTATGGTCACTGATGGAATATCTGATGTGGTGAGATGACCACACTCTACACACTTTCCTTCCAAGCACTGCTTATAAACAACAGGAGTGAATGAGAACGTTATAACTTAGTGTATATGCACAACAGTTTAAGATCAATCTGTGCTAAACAGCTTTACTTTGCATACTTTAGCTCAGTTATCATAGCAACAGTCCTGATACTTTTTGATCAGACTTCATAATGGAAAATGAAGAATATTATATTTTTACACTGAGTTATCTGTTGACTTGTGTTTGTAATTAGTTTCAGCAAAAGGTTCTTGAAATCACTATACGGAGAATGATTAAAATCCTAAACTAGAATATTCATTGAACATAAAGCTCAAGAATTTACAAGTTCACTGAAATTATTCAATATTTAGTAATGTTGCCATTTTTTTCTTGATTACTTTTACAATTTTCTGAGACATTGAAGTCTAAATTCCAAACACACTTTAAGAACCAAACATTAATTAGACTTTAGCTCTTTGATGTTACTGCAGTGTTGCTTGGCAACTCTCTACTTCGTAATGACCCACGTGTTCTGAATAAGGTTTAAGTCTGGGCTGTTACCAGGCC
The DNA here is from genome assembly GCA_964036315.1 of Acanthosepion esculentum. Lineage (NCBI taxonomy): Eukaryota > Metazoa > Mollusca > Cephalopoda > Sepiida > Sepiidae > Acanthosepion > Acanthosepion esculentum. The sequence goes on from OZ038497.1 coordinate 62,236,151, forward strand.
AGTCCATAATTTGGATGCCATGGTCCTCAGCCACTTGACTTTCTTTGACGTGTGTATTGAAATATGTTCATTTTGGTATTTGAGAGCAAAAAACTTAAGCCTAGTTCATTTAGGTAGCATTCAAAGATTTTTTGTTGCCATTGTATATTTCTATCAACTAATTTTATTTTTGTTTTGTGGTCTTCCAGGAAAAAACTTAAGGGCAAGGTTCTAAAAAAGAAAAGCATGCAGCCGAAGATTCCAAATATCGAAAGCAGGGATTTGGTATGTTATTCCTTTTTCTTTTCTTTTTACCCACCTCAAATATTGTGTGTGTAATAACTAATCAATATTTTCTTTCCTTTTATTGTAAATTTGAATAAAAAATAGACATATTTTCAAAGTTTTACTTTTTATACAAAGAATAATGTATATTAAGAATTTTTCTGTACTTTTTAAATGAATACTTGTTAATTGTAATTAATTTTTCTTGTATTTCTTTCATCTTGTATTTCTGTAAGTTGCATTTTTATTTTAATTCTAATTATTTGTAAGCAAAAATAAGAAATAAGTTTCTCATCAGACTGTTTGAAAGTTGCAGCTGAAATTAAAATGAAAGAAATACAAAGCATAACAATAAATAATGAAGTAAATTAAGGTATAAAAAAAACAGTAACTTTTCTGAATCATTTATATCCCTATTACTAAGCATAAACCTTGAGGGCAAAATTGTCATTGACCTTTTTTTTTCTTTTTTTTTTTCTTTTTTTTTTCTTTTTTTTTCTTTTTTTTTCTTTTTTAACAAAAAAATACAACTGTCTAGTCAAATTCTAGAATATTTCTAGAATGAGCCAAAATTTTAAGATAATTTTATCTGTAAAGATTTTGAAAGGCACTATTGAAGTTAACTGCTCTGCTCATAAAAATAGGGAAAAACTTTTAAAATATAAGTTTTGTAGATTAGCATTCATTCAAACTTCCACGCATTATATTTATCAGAATCGAAATATATCAATTCTTTTATCATTCTAGAAATGAGGGTCCTGTTCATAATATAAATACAGTGCTAAATCGATCCTTGACTTCTTAAAGAGTTATATGTACTTTGATTTATTTACAAATGTCAAATTTGAAATTGTGCTTACAGCATTTATAACTGTGTAATATGATTGAGAAAAAGGACATGACATAAGCACAGTTTCAGATTTTGTAAAATTAAAAGCATAATAAGAAAATCTGTTATAGTAACACAAAGTATATTCTGCACCACTCAAATGTTACCATAATTATTAAAAAGCTAAAAAATATTTTTTATCACATTTAAATGTTATTTACTTCCCTATGTCAAAAATAAAAATTAAAAAACTGGATATTCAGATAATGTTTTTCACAGTTAATAAGTAGTATTTTTAGAATTATATAAAAGGTATGGAAGCTTTGACATAAATAACAGATGACTATCACTTAGAACACACTGTTGCACAAATTTATATTCTCAACACTGACCATAAATAAATTTTTTTTATGTTACATTTTAGAAATTCCAGTAATATAGCATTTTTTCAGTATGTGATTTAAGATGAAATTCATTGATAATTCTTTTGTCATTTTTGTTATGTCTTTCATATCAGTCACGCATTACTGTTTTTGATTATAGATCAGTATTGAATTTATTTATCCTTTTTATCATCAACTTTTGACCTAAGCGAGAAAGCTCTTTTCTCGCTCTCTCTCTCATATATATATATATATATATATTCCACTTGATAAATAATGACAACCATTTAGATTTATGTGACTCTAGTACTAATTATTGAATTTATTTAAGTTAAGGGTTAAGCATGGGTTTGTATATGACTTTTCAGATTGGTTAATGGCTTACACACTTTATGACATACCACTCATGTGTGCTCAAGGCTCCTAATGAGAATGCTATGGGCCTGATTATTGTTACTATGCACTCTCACATGCTATTTAAGACCACTTACAGACTTGCATGTCTTATGGCAAGTTCAGCAAGTAGCTGTCATGATAACACCTATGTTATAATTAACTTTTTGACTTTTGTATCCTGTTCTATAGATACATTCCCTGGAACAGATCTCCTGTGTAAAGTTGAGAATCTTTAGTCCAATGAAGTCCTTCTAGAGGATGAAATGGGTTACACATAATTCTTTTCCACTTTGTCATTCATTTGCCTAACATTGTTGTTCTGGTATATAGCAATTTATATTCTCCCTATATGCACAGTACAAATATGGCTATCTCACATTTGTTTTCCTTTTCATGATTATTCACAGCTCTGTAATTATAGGAAAATAGAAATTTTAGACAATGACTAATTTTTTTTATATCTTTTCATAATTTAATCTTTTAAAAGACTTTGGACAATATTGTATGTTTATAAATTGAAATTAAATTTCTAAAATAAATGACCTTTTCATTTAGACGTTCAAAGCTTATATTATTATTTTCACTATGGTATTTGGTTTAACCAAAAGTGTTAATGATTTAATGGCATTACTGAAGGTCTTCAAGTGTTCCTTAGTTGTGTGAAGAGTCTTTGAAACATTTTGTATGGATGAAGAAACTGACATCTACCACTTATCTGTATGTACCTAAATAATTTGATTAGTTTTGTCATGATAATGTGAAGAACCTTGAATTTTTATATGCATAATTATTTTTTTTATTTCCTTGAGAATATCAGAAAATGTTTCCTTTTATTTTCATAATTATTTAAAATCTTTTGTAGCATTCTTCTATGTGACATTTCTCTTCAGGATGTGGGCAATCATGGCTTTCCACAACTTCCTATCCTTTGAAGCTCTTAGTCAAGTTTGTCTTTTTACCATCCCTCTCTCCAACTCCCTGTTCTGCCATCCATTTACACAAGATTATTAGGAATGTTGCTCATGATTCTTTGTTGTCTTTCTTGCCTTCATTATGTTCTGTGCATGTCAAATTCTCCAATCCCTTTTTCATCATTATGTGTCCCAGAAATTTCAGTTGACTCTTTCTATTTCTAAATATAAGCATCTTATTTCCATTTTCCTTGATACATATTTAGTCTATGATATTTCTAGCATCCTTCTGTAAAACCACATTTCTGTTGGCTCAAGTCTCCTCTTTATCTTGTTCAGTATCCACTGCCATATAGGAGGATTTATATTTCATAGCAGTTCAGCAGTCTTCTCTTTGTTTCTAATGAAATTTTCCTGTTTCTTAATATTTTTGTATTTTCTTTTGTATTAGAATTTGTAAATGCAGTGAGCTCTTATTACACTTTTGTTTCAATACTGATTTTGATTATGTATAACTTGAATTTTCTAACAAAACTGTATGCACATGAAAATAGAATACAATTTTATGAATGTATTCAAGACCAGGGCATCTTAGAGAATAGTATATTTGTAAACAGCAAATTTACTTAGGTTTTTAATATGGTTTTATTAATGTAATTTTAGCAATTCATTAACTGTGTTAATCAAAGGTTTACTGCAGATGGATAATTAATAATATATGTGTAAGTTTAAATTAATAATTTTTCAAAGTTAAACTTTGTGGCTTGCTTTGCTAAATTTGTTTGGCAACTGAGATGGTTGATGTTATGTATTAAAATAAATAATTCATTTATAGTTTTCTAAACATTATTAAGACTTTTAAGGATTGTAAAGTTCTCTAATGGTGAAATGTAATTTCCTTTATATTACCTTTCTTTTAAAGAGTTCTAGTATCACTGAAAATCAGCCTATATGCCTATTTTCTTATCATCCAGTAAAGTACTTGTTATTGCAAAGCTCAGCTGCATAATTTGAGTTTTTAAAACATCTTTATCATATTTTTTTTACCCTCTTTGATCTCATTTGATGAATTATTTCAGTTTGGGCCTTTCTTGGGTTCATTGAAGTTAATCTATTTGGTAAGCATATGCAAATTTATAATTGGTAATTTAGTATCAGTTTTGCTTAGTTGTATTAGTGGCTGTTCATAAAATACCATTCTGTAAATACATTCCTGGTTCTAGTCAACACTCAGAGGCAACAGACTTTTTCATGCTAAGAGCAATCATCAAACCAAATGCATTGTATTTTTTCTTGACTATTTTTATATATAAATATATGGGTCAGTGGTGCATTGTGGGTAGTCTATTCTAACGGTTATTTTGACAAGAGTGGTGTGTTAATTTGTTTATTATTTACTTTATTTATTTGGATTAGATTATTTTACTTGTTTTTGCTTATTTATTTTTATTTTATTCTTTTTAGTTTTCAGTTTCATAGTAAAAATTTTTTTTTGTGTCTGCATTTTGAGAAGAGTTCTGATTGTTCATTTAGTAGTTTGTTTTGATCTAGGAAGGTAATTATAGCTATTTTCTCCTCTGAGCAAAGTTTGCAGTTTTTGGATTGATTGATATAGGCTGATGTTCTTTTCCTTATTTTCCATAACATTTTGGTGTGATTTGCTTTTTGTTTTTAATTTCCCAGATATACTTGGAAAGCATTATGCTGTTTGCATATTTACTATTTGTGAAAGATGTTTTGTGTGCATAGTTTCTTTGTTTCAAGGGTCCTTCAGTTACTCCTATGTATATTTTTTCTTCATTATCTGATGATTATACCATGGCTTGGTATATTACATTGTTTTGCAAGCAATTACTGTTTAAGGGACATTTGTTCTTTATTCTGCAGTTACAGGTGGGTTTAATTTGTTTGAGTGGTTTGTTGATAGTTTTCCTGTTATGCTTTTTTATTATTTGCGTCATGTTCTCAGTGCAATTGTAGCTTATTTTTACTGTGTTTTTGTTGACTATTTTGTGGAGAGTGCTTGATTTGGTGATGTGTTTGTGTAAAAGTTTGAGTATTTTTCCTATGTTTGTTTTGACATTTTTTGTATAGTGGGCTGAACTATATGATGTTTCTTTTCCTGTTGGCCTTTTTTTGTTCTCTGTGGTGTGTATGTGAGTGTCGCCAGTAATCCGCTATCTTTTAGTTATTTCATAGTTTTTCTTAGCTTTGTTGAATATGGTTTCATTGGAAGAATTGTCAGAAAACCTATGGTTAATTGATTTTGGTATCTACTTGATTATAGATGGTGGGTGATTGAAGATGTGTGTATATACAGTGATTTCATTAAATATTAGTAAATACATTAATAGCACAATGCTTTCCAAGTATATCTGGGAAATTAAAAACAAAAAAGGAAATCACACCAAAAATATCATGGAAAATAAGGAAAAGAACATCATTCTACAGCAATCAATCCAAAAACTGCTTGGAGGAAAAAATAGCTATAATTACTTTCCCAAACCTAAAGAAACTACTAAATAAACTCACCTCAAAATGGAGACATGAATACAAATTTTTACTATGTTACTCAAAAACTGAAAACTGAAAAGAATAAATATAAATAAGCAAAAACAAGTAAAATAAACTAATCCAAATAAATAAATAAAAGTAAACAAATTAACAAACCCACTCCCACCAAAATAACCATTAGGATAGACTACTTGCAATGCACCACTGACCTGTGTGTGTGTGTGTGTGTGTGTGTGTGTATATATATATATATATATATATATATATATATATATATATATATACAGTCTGTCGCGATTGAGTGTTGGCTTCAATGTCCACTTTTATATTTACATATGCTCTCTGATATTGAACACTTTATCCCATAAATATAGCATACTTTAAAACTATATTCCTTCATTCATATATATATATATATATATATATATATATATATAAATGTACCAACTAAAAATAATATTTAGAACAGAGAACCTACCAACAAATTCATACATGAACTTGAAATAGACAAATCTCTACCTTTCCTTGACATCTTATTAATATGTGACAATAACAAATTAGATTTTGAAATTTACTCCAAACCCAATCACAAAAACAATTCATTTCTATTCCCACTAAAGCTAAAAATAAAATCAGGACAAATCATAAGAGTTTACCTTAGAGTCCTTAGGATATGTAGCCCAGAATACCTACATGAAAAGGAGAAATACATTAAAAAGAAACATTTAGATTTCTTCACTACCCATAATCATTTCATCCACAACGCTAGAAAATGAGCATACAAAGTTTAGTTAAAATTAATTAAAAAGTTTAAAAACCTAATTAAAAAAGAACCTAATTCTTTACATAGGAAATACTTCAAGGGTACTCTGATAAATATTTTACCATCTATAAACACTTGTCAAAACACTATATTATATCACCAACTTTTATAAAATCCATACTTAAAGAATCTAAGATGTATCTATCTACCTACTGCTATCACTACAGTGTTATGTAAAAATGTCCCCAAACCAGCATGCAGACAACCACCATACATAAATAAAAATGCTTACTAGACACACATGCTCACACACACAAATACATACATTATCATCCGAATCCTGCATAGACAAACTAGAATCATGATATACTTACAAGTATAGATTTACACACAAATGCTGCTTGACATGACAAATGCATGTG
>OZ038497.1:62254383-62356883 GCA_964036315.1 Acanthosepion esculentum
TCTTTATGGGAGAGTGGGGTACTCATTACTAATAGCCCCACCTTCATCATTCCATACCCATTTCCTCTACATCTGAATGAAGGTGATGGTTATGCACTTTTGTTTTGTGTGCTACTGCTTTCTCCAACTGTTACTTCTGTTACTATGGCATTAAAAGAAGATTTGAAAAAAAAATATAACAGAAATCTCTTCTCTTCCATTTTGAATTTTTTTTTACTGTACTGATGAACAGTTTGTAAATAATGCAACTTATAGAAGATATTATCTACTACAAATTACTATTTGTTTGTCAGGCATTCAATATCTACTAAAAAGAATCATTGACTATTTTATAACCATTCTGTATATATTTGTAAAAGTTGATTGCTGTAAGAATTCCCAGCATCAACATTGGCTCAAAGATAGGGAACTCTTCAAGGTTTACTTCACTCTTTATTATGCTTACATTCAGTTATTTGTTGCATGTCATTTACAAACCTTAGGAAATTTTCTGCAATTCTGAAATAGGTTTCCCATAATTTTATGAAGACAAGTGATTTTGGGTTTTTTTTTGTATTTTTTTACACTACTATTGACAATACAAGGCCCAATGACCACTGAAGGTGGTTGTTGTCTGCAGTAAAAGTAAGGGGCACAGTTTATGTGGGGAAAAATAACAGTTAATCCTAAACTTGAAAGTTCAAGGAAAATTATCCTCCTGGAATTCAATTTCACAAAACAACAGGGAAGGAGGTGGAACTTGCCCCTTAATGAATATGAAAGGAATGAAAGTGGTTCACCTAAATGTATGTGATGTGGCAGGTCTTGGTTGTGAGGGTTATAGTTGGAGGAACTAAGGAATGTCGCTCCTCTCAACATTTTCCATTGATGTAGCAATAAAGTAGTAAAAGGATTGCAAAGTTTTGTCTGCGAAAGGGCTTGTCAGATGGAAAACAGCTCATCACCCGCAAGGTCATGTAGTTACTTTTGGATTCTATCAAGACTAAAAAGTGAAGGGTTGGCAGCACCTGCAGAGATATAGCATCAGCACACCATTTTTGGCCTTATCTGGCAGGGCATAACAAGAAGAATCGGGTATTTTGTGCTTTGGTACAGGAAACCAACCATTTTCCAGCATCTTTAATGTGTGATTGTATGTATGATTTCTACAAGGTCTGGAGTGAGCTTAAGGTATTCAAGACAAGGGATCGCCTTGAAGGAACACCCATTTATAGTGATAGACAGAAATTTGGGTGCTGCTTGGTTATGATAGAACATTACAAGTTTGGTTTTTGAATATACCGAGCTAGTTTTTCCCTATTGAGTTGTTACAGCTCAGTCAGAGGATGCTCTTGTCTAGTCAGTGGTTTCAACAATTTCATGATATCAAAAAATTTCTGAAAACCAAACCAGATTCAAATAATTTCATACTTGAAAGGTTACATAATGTTAGAAAGGGTTCAGATAATTTTGACTGAAAACTGATGCTAAGAATATATGAGTAAAAAACTTTGATTTTCTTCCCCAAAATACTGGAAAAATTTACATTAGCCTCATAAAAAGGTGTGTGTGTGTGTGTATATATATATATATATATATATATATATATATATATATATATATAATATGCACACACACAAACACAACGGTGACTAAAAAATCAGCACTATGGTTTCATGCTTTCAGTGATCATGTTTATTCCTCTTTGTCTGATTTATCTCTCATATATATATATATATATATATATATTCAAAACAACACAAAAATATTTCAACAGTCAAAAAATGAAGAAAAACTAATACCACCAAAAACAAAAACCCCTCAGAAATGGCTAAAGATGTGGCTGAAAGCACTTGGGACAATGAACGTTATGGAAAATTTTTGTACTTCCTTATTCCTACCAAACAGAAAATCTAAGGATGCTGAAAAACTAAATAAAAGATTAATTAAATCTTCCTTGTCTGCCATATTTAACAAAAAATGTTTAAAACAAAGGTTGATACCCAAATATATATATATATATATAAAATATCTCCAGGTCATCAATGTTTGTTAGGCTCATTACAATCTTTAACAAAATATACTATTGGTACAACTAAGCAATGAGATATATATATATATATATATATATATATATATGTGTGTGTGTGTGTGCAGGTATGCAGAAAAACAGGAAAGAACATGTTAGGTAAATAATCCGGAGTTCCTTAGTATTTTTCTTTTATTTTTAAAAAGACAGTGCTCTATACAGAAGTAGAGCTTATATTATTATTTTTTTTTTAAAAATATAATTCCTTCGCTACGTAAGAGTTCTCATGTTTCAAAAGCGAGAGCTGAGACCTCAATATAATTTTTGAAATTAAGTTGAATTAAGGTGTCTGGTCTCGCTTCCTCGTCAAGCGAGAATTTGGGAATAAGCTATCTTGTGGTTTGCGCGTGTTTATAAGTATGGTCTCTTGCAACATTAGTTACTATGGAAACGGCTAGGGTCGGCCATATTGGTTCAGTTGTCGAAGAGTTAAGAATTAATTATTATCTACAGACCAGTCCCCTTCGGAAAGTTTATGTCAGGTTATGTTGGGGTCCCTATTTCAAGTCTGATAGTAGCGGTCGCTGTCTAGTTGGTCGAAAAAGGCATTTTATGGCCTTGCGGCAGGTCGTTAAGTGTCAAGAGGATTCTGTTTCATTATTATCTGTCTATTAATCTCTTTATTTGTTTGTTTATTCAAATGGCTATTTCTTTTACAAACGTGTTGAAATGGATTACAATTTGTTTTTTTTTGACGACTCCACAAAGGGTTTTTCTATTTAATGATTGGGCTGAGCTTTTAAGGCTTTTATTAAACTATAGAATTTATTTGTTTATATGTTGTTTTTTGTTTTTTTTTTTGTTAATTATTTAATGCGAAAATTTTTCATGAAAAACTACACATTAAGTTTCTAAATAATGAAAAGTTATTAAACCATAGACAGGAGTTAACAGTTAGGAAGATTCAGCACTGTGTTGATTGTTGCTTTCTCCAATTTGCTTTTTGGATGAATCGCACATGCTCTTGTCTTCAGTGATTAACACCATTGCATTTTATCTAGGACTATTTGGTTTATCAAATATATGTCTATATGCAGCATAATGTGTGTGAGTTAGTACTAGGCTTCAGTCTCTTTATTATGCAATTCCCTTTAGTTAACAATAACAAAAGAAAGGGTGTTGATCACTCAAGCTCCGCTGTCCAACTGATTCTTCAGATATTTTTCCCACTCAATATTTCATATTAGATCACATGATTCTGCATGTGTGTGAGACACTATTTTTAGATCTCATCTGATTCTGTTTCTAGGGTCAGTCATTTGGCTGCCCAATTGTTCATCTGACTGCTGACTGAAGATTTTCAATACTAGAAAAGAATAAGAGTGGGTGAACATCACAGAGAAAGAAAGAGAGATGATTCACTATAGGTGCAAAGTGTTTGGAGGGTTAGTGGTTTGGCAGTGTAGTAATCTAACAGGAGTTTCAAGATCTGAATAAGAAGAGGTACATTTCTTAAAAAGTGTAATTGAACCTTGCTAGGCTATAAAGCTCTCTGCGGATGAGTAGTCTAAAGCACCTCAGATCAGATGGTGGTTTCCCCTATAAAGGGAGACAGGTTCAAATCCTGCCAGAGAGCAAATTTTCTTAAGATTCTCAACTGCACAAGCCAGTAGATGTAATTCATAAAGTTTAAAAAAAAAAAAAAGAAGATAAACTGGACATCTACTCAAACAGTTGTATCCATTAAAATATCACATTTGAAGTCATAAGAAATATGTAAATATAATAAATACATGATACCAGATCATCTGGTTCACACTCCTCCCTAATCTTTTGAATAGGAGTAGAGGTTTATCCCTTGTTTCCTGTTTAAGATTGGGTCTCCAGTTCCTTTTAAAGTTTTCTCATTCTCTTTCACTCTCATAGCCCCTTGCGTCTTATTGGCATTATCACCTTGCATGGGGTGAATTGATAGAAAAAAAAAAGTTATAGCATTATTTATTAACTTATTACTGTTACAATTCTGAAAATGTTGAAGCAGCATCCTTAATTATTCTCATCTTTGTTATTTTTAGCAGACATTTGTTCTTCAATAAATACACTCGGTTTTCTTCAGACTGACTCAAGTATTTTCAGTGTAAGCACAAAACTGACATTTTCTTGTGAAAAGTTACAATTGGAAAGGTAGCAAGATTTGTAGAACAAAGTATTTGATTACCCTCAAGATTTACCAGGTGCAACACACACACACACACACACACACACACACACACCTAAGGAAACCCAAACAATTATACTGGGTAAACTGTTTTCATAAAAACAATAAAATAATAAGAATAATTCATGTAATAGAGCATTAATATCTTAGCTACACTGACAAAATTCCAGAATCTATTTTTAATTACATTTTTTGTCTGATTGAATCAGAACTGATCATCAATATGACTATACCAGGGCCAGTGCGTACTACCTACTGACTGGGAAGAAACCCCAGGCAGTGCTCTGTGACCCTCACTATTGTATCAACGTATGTTATAAGTTAACCTAAGCACAACTGAGTATTAAAGGATGAAAATTTTTGCGGATTTTGAAGTCATTCTGGATTCTCTTTTTTTAAGGTCCAAATCCATGAATTTATTTCACTTATGGTAAGACTTGAAAAAACGCTCTATAAAATTTATTTTTTATCCCTAATATTGAATATGTTAAAATTCTCCAACTTTTTAACAAGAAAAATCTCAAGTTGATGTTAAAAATTTCTGCAAAACATTATTGATTTATTTAAGATGAATGATCTATTATGACATGTCTCTAATTTGTATTTAGATACAGTGCAACAATTATTTTAAATTTTTCTAGTTGACTTGTTCACCGATATTGCATGTGATCTGTTATTGTACATAATTAGATTACAATAAAATTTGTATTTTATATGAATACTACCTTATGAAGATTGAGATGTAGTAGAATGGAGTATCATAGTTGTGAGGGGGCCATATCATAATTTGGCATGGCACAAGACTCTTGCACCAGTCCTGCACTATACTTATGTTATTTTTAATTAAAAAAAAAATGCTTATACACCTGTATATTAAAGCAATTATATTCAGAGATAGAAAAAAATTAATGGCATAGAAGATAGAATGATGATAGAAACCAGCCTCTATAGACTGCTGTCTCAACCAACAAGATTTGTATAAATTTGTCCATTACCAAACCAGAAAAGAACGAATGGATTATAGAATAAGTAACTGAAAGGGACTTTTATACAATATATATTTTACTTATTTTTTGCCAAGTCTCTATTTGCAACATTACAGCACATCATCTCCAATTGTTTCAATGCATCATAGCTGTTTTGAGTTCTTCCAGATTTTCAATACCAGTATTTTACACAAGTATCTGAGAATGTAATTGCTTGCAGGCCTATGTTCTTTTGTCTCATTGCCATGATATTTGATCCAGTTTCTTCTGGTTGCATATATACAATATACAACTTAAAAATAGTTTAAAAAAAAAAATATTAAGTCAACCCCCCCCTCTAACCATTAACATTTGATTTTATGGCAGTACAAAGCAAATTTATGCTCTGTCCAGGTATATCTAGTAATAAAAATTATATTTAAAACAAGTAGTCATAGAAAGGAAATTTTAAGAATTTCAATATTTTATAAGGAAAAAAATTTAAATTCATAGAGCATATTTATTATATATAACAAAATTTTAACCAACATCTGTTAGTTAATATCAGTTTTATTATAAAAACATTGGCATAATAAAATCTGACATATTTTGTTACTTATTTATTTAATTATTTAGCATACTTATCTATCTTGCGATTTGGTCATTAAATCATTCTTAAAAGTGAAGTTCAGTACATAATGGTTTAGGTAATTTGGCTTTTTTCCTTTTTTTCTTTTTCTTTTTTTTTTTTTTTTTTTGATATGCCAATTAGTGTATAATTACTTAATATATTAAACACAGGTGATTTAACTCAAAGGTCCCAAAAAATAAATATGGAAAACAATATTGCAGAAAATTTAGGTATTAAGTCACTATACCACAATATGTATCAAAATACTAAAAAATCTCACTAAATCTAAAGGGAAAAATTATTTTACCAAAAATTGTGTGTATGAGATATAGACACACACACACACACACACACAGAGTAAAAATAAAAGATAAAGTTAAAAATAACCTAAACAGCTATTGATTCCAGATTTTATCTGCTTGATAATAGTTATTGCAGGAAACTCTAAATACCAGATTTTGATATGATTGTATTACTATATATATATATATATATATATATATATATATATATATATATATGCACACACAAAGTAAAATGAACTTAATAACTTTCTTTTCTTTACTACCATTTGATAAAATGTTCAAATTATTAAAATTTGTTAAATATTTTTAAAAATTCTTTAAATGATTATATTCTCTCTGCATTGGAGATGAAAAAATACATTTTATAATTATAATGTATACTCATTTACTTAAAAAATGCATTGCATTGAGACAAAAATAAATTATTGTAAACCTTACTGAAAGAATAGGGCTATTGTTTTTTTAGAATGTAAATGCATTACAAATATTTTTTGCTGTAAAAAATACTTGTACATGAGAGAAATATGGCTTGTCAGTGGTCATGAATTTATATAAGCGCTAGCAGGCTTTGCCCACTCGCTATTGTTTCACAAAGTAAGATATATTCACTACTTGAAATCTTTTGAAACAACAATTTTAAATGGATATTTCATTCATAAATTGGCTTGTTTTGTTAAGGAAAGTTTTACAAATAGAATTACAATCCTAGAATAAAAGAACAGTAATGAAGGACAGTTAATTAATTAAATAAACTTTTTTAAAATCAATATGCAAATTAGTTAAACCTGAAGAGAGATATTGCCTAGAAGTAGATAATATATACAGATATTGAGCTTTTAGTGTATAAGTAATTTGTACTCTTTATTTATCATCTCTCAGTTGCGTCTTTGTCCTTGGACAGAGTGCACTCAGGGGCTTCTCTATCAAAGAGGGAGAGATCGGTGCTCGCACTGAGGCCAGCGCAACTGATGGTTGTGGGGCCTGTGGGCAATTTTTGTCCCCACCCGGGTACATGCGCTCGGGTTCCCACTTTAAAAAAGACCTTGTGTCACATCTCATTCTTGTGGGGAAATGAGTAAACACAGTGTAAATTACTAAAAGTAATTTGCGCATTATTTATCATCTGTCAGTTGCGTCTCTGTCCTTGGAGAGAGTGTGCTCAGGGGCTTCTTTGTCAAAGGGCAGAGGGGCAACTGAGAAAATAATACTGAGAGGTGGCCAGCCCAGCTGCTCGAGGCCACGCACTCCCCTTGCACAAGAGAGAGGGATCGGTGCTTGCACCGAGGCCAGTGCAACGGACAGTTGCGGGGACTGTGGGCAATTTTTGTCCCTTGCCTGGGTGCATGCGCTCGGGTCCCCACGCTTGGGGAATTTTTGTTCCTAGCTCAGGTGTACGCACTTGGGCTCCCCACATTAAACTGACCTTGTATCATAATGCGACTTGATGTAGGGTCCAGTAGATAGCAAATTACTATAAAATAGAGCTGGGGCTTTTTAATATTGGAATTCGCAGGAGAATTGAGCACCAATTTTGCATTTATTCCTATAGATTACATAATATAGGTTTTACTTAATTAGCTATTATGTTTCTCTAACTCTTCAAATGTTAAATGTATTCTAATTTCTGTTTTCCCATCTTTACACTGTATTAATTTTATCTTATAAACTGTCCCCTGTTCTGTCACCAATGAAATAAAAATAATTGTTTGTATGGAAAATAAGGATCTACATACATCAAATCGTCTTTAAATTAAGTGGCAGCAGATGAATTATCATTGACCTCTTAAAAGGTAAGCCTAAACATTAATTCAATACTTAAATGCCGCAATCAATTTTGAGTTCTTCTGTCGTTTATTGATGCCTATTGTATCTACTCCTCCCTAACTATTGTGATGATGGCCAAACCAAGAGTCTTCCACAGGTGCTAGCTTAAATGCTGCCCAATAGGACGGCTTTTAAGCTAGTTTATAATAAAACATGCACTGCAATTTTGGATACAAAAGGAAAATAAGAGCTACTCCCTTGAACCATGAAAGTAATGACTAATATAATATATTAATATATATTTTTAACCTCGTATAATCTTGCAACCCTGAATCTGAGCTCAATGAAAATAGTTCCCTGCGCCTAACTTTTCTTGGGCTTTTGAATGCTATGAATCATTGAAATCAGACCAGTGGGAGTGGAGGAGTTGCTTGGACACACACACACACTGTGCTTTATATATAAGATTATTATTAGAGTAGTACTGTTACAGGTATATTTATTTTTGTTTTTCAAGATTTACCTCAAATAATAAAAAAAAAAAAAAAAAACTCCAATGAACATCCATTAGACAAATGATTCTAAGTAGGTAAGTTTTAGCATCTGTTTCTTGAGTAATTGTTTTATCTCACACTAAAATAGAAAAGTTCTTTTGTTGTTTTTTCCCTTAAAATTATTGTGGCTTTATCTTACACTAAAATAGACTTTTTATTTTTCAAAATAGTCTTTTTATCTTTTATTTTTCAAATTAACTGTTAAATGTTGTGTAGCAGGAACCACAGCTGTTTATCTCTGATCATACTTGATTACAATTATCTCATTCCAATTAAATCATATCTTCAAATTATTCCCAGGCTGTTATCTTCTTTTACACCCTTCTGCCTGTATAGAACGAGGGGCAGATGAAGTGGATGGTGTGTGTGTGAGGAGTGAGAGCAGAAGTCAGATTTTATTATCATCATGAATGTAGGCTTGCTTCATTTCAAGTTTGGTTTGTTGTTTCAGTTTGGCTATTATTGTGACTTCTCCACTGTCAGCATCCACCTTCTGGCTTGCTACTTAGCCAAATTTGATTAATTTTTTTCTTAGTAATATGAATTCACCCAATCAAAATAATGCTTCATCTTTAAATCCTTGTTCTTGTTTCTTTGATTGTTTGAGAAGTCTTGTGAAATTAAGAAATTGTACAACGCTATTGAAATTTTACTAAGTACAGAATGATCAGTTCATTAACTGTGGGTGATAGGAATTTATAACATTACAATTCTGTGATTCAACAGTGAATGATAAAAAATTCTACTGTGGTTCATGGGTTGTAAATTCAAAAACATACGTTTTTGAAAGTATAACTAATAATTTCTGTTTGACTTTCTAAGCCAAGGACTTAGAATTATTGATATTTGGACTAATGTCCTCATCTTTGTTGTTATTGTCACAGTATTTTGGTCATTATGTCTTCTGGCTATCTTCAATCTCTTGATCCAGGTAACCTTCAGAATTTCAAACTGAACTCTTTATTAAATCTGCAGGAAGAGATTGTTCCTGTCTCACTGTTCATATTTAGGGATTTCTCATCTTGTTCTTTAGTATGGCTTAGTTATTGCTCATCCTGTTTATGCACTAGCTTAGTGGATTAAAGTATTGGTTTGTGAATTTGGTAACACAGTAATTGTGAGTTCAATCCCTGGGCATGTTAGTCCAGACTTAGATTCAAGGTTTGTTATATTCACTTATGCACAAATAACCTTGGGATAGATAGAATCCACCTTCTCCCCCAGTTACAGGTTTATTAGCAGGACTTGTATCAATAAATCATTATCTCAAAAAAAAAAAATTCTTACAATCTAAAAATGTTTCTTTGCTTTAAATAACCTGCAAAGGGTTGATAAGTCATAAAAAAACAAATCAATCAATGAAAATGCATTTATTCAAATTGTTTTGAGTTTCACATAAATTGGACATCTGCATAATTGGACCAAATTACTCTATTCTTGTGTGCCAGTTAATCAGTATCTCCCTAACAAAGTTTAGACAAAACATTTTATCAAAGTTTACTTCATTTTTTCTATTAAATCTTAAAGCCTCATTTACTCTTAAAGCCTCATTTACTCCAAAATAAATTATTATTGATATTACTTAACAACAACAATGATGTTGATAATAGGGATGCTATTTCAGCTCTGACTGACCATTGGTGATATTCAGTTTAATGATATTTGGATATTTTGAATGATGATGATGATGTTGTTGATGATATTTTGGCTTTGAATAACAATGATGGTAACAATGATACTATTTTGGGCTGTGGACTCAAATTGAAACAGAAACAAACAAATATTTAGTAGTATTTGTTGATAAATCTTTGAATAGATATTTTAAAGGGTAAAAATCTTTAGAATTTCCATGATGGTAATTTCTATACAATTTTATATACTTTGCTGGATAGGATACTAATCTAAAACATTGGCCAACTTTAAAAAAAAACATCCTTCATAAGCATAGAATTATAGGTAAAATAAAAGTAATCACATCCACTTGAGACCTATTCTGTAGAAAATATCTTACTAACTTCAAGAAATTTTACAACTATTAATCATTTGGGAGGAAAAACTCTGCAGGAAATGAAAATGGTGACTTGATTAAGTAGAGTAAATGAGTTTGAGAAGAGATTTTATTCAGAACAGATGATGTGAATTATTTCAAGTTATTTGGTTGGAAGGAAGCTACTTGCAGTCTGTAGAACATTAATTTATTTAGAAACCACAAGAACATTCCTTCCAAAAAATATTTACATAGTCTCTGTATCATTCTTATAAATGAGAAAAAATGTTGAGAATTTCCTTGAAAGTGATTAATGTGTTTATGGTAAGTGTTCAAAAACAATTATTCGAATTGTAAATTGTTTGAATGAAAATTAATTGAAAGTAGAATTATACTAAATGATAATTATTCAAAATGCAAAATTCTTTATTGCAATAAAAATTAAGAGGAAATAACACAAATGATAATTATTTGAAATAGAAATATTGTTAATAAAACAATTTAGTAAGAAAAAAATCCTTATAACCTTAATTTATATGATACAACATGCAAATAGTCAACTACTGACGTCAACTACTACTCTTTAAGGGATGCCACTAATTTTTTAAAGTTTTTCATTTACATCATAGTATTTCTTGGTGCTCTTGATATTTTGGCAACCTGCTTTTACTTTTGCAATATTCATTTCTTGCAAGTCCTTTTCTCTTTTAAGAGTGTCTAGGCATTTCCATATTGTGGGATGATGGGATGACACTTACTGCAAAAAAAAGCCCTATGCCATCTTTCAAGGGTGTTATTAGTTCTAAGTAAATCAGCATTGACTATCTCAAAGCAAGACCACACGCGTATTTCAAACATAGGTATTCCATATAATTATCATTTAGTACAATTGTCCTTTCAATTAATTTTCATTCAAACGATTTACAATTCAAATAAATGTTTTTTGAATAAGTGCTTGCAAACAATTTTCTCAATACAATTAATGCTATCTTCTTTTTCTTTATATCTCTGATAAGATGAGCACCTCTACATAAACCCAAGAAATGCTATGAAAAACACAGCCATATTCCCTGACGATTTACTAAGTTATAGAATGATTTGATTTCTAAGTTTTAAACCTGTTATTTGTAAATAGGTATTACCAAGTAACACCAATTACTCTGAGGAATGTCATACAGCATGGCTGTCAGACAATCCTACTAGGATTGATTGATTTGATATTTCTAATTCATTCTCTCACTTGATTGTTATTCTTTGTTCATAAGGACATTTTATTTTAATTCTGCTCTTATGTTCTCTGTTGAAATTTTCTACTTCAGGACAAAATCAATATTTTGTTATTAATATTTCTTGCTATGAGATTTTATCTTTCTACAATTCAATGCTATCAAAACTTAAGTCTATTAACTTTACAAGACAAAAGAATTATTTTTTAGTTTCCAAAAGTTAGGAAATAATGCAAACAGTTTGATGATTAAATTGAGAGGTGAAAGCAATTCTTGGAAAGTTGTTTGTGCATCACCATCTGCAAAATCCCTCTTCCCGGATAAAATAAGTAACAACTACAACTGTACATATAAACATATTTCTTTAGGATGACAACTGGAATCCCATCACCACCATGGAGTCTAATTTAGAAAATGATGTCTGAGAGGAGTGACAAGGTTAAGCACATATCACTCAGTAGAGCCTCCACTCTAGTGGAAAAATTAGGTGTGGGTACTCCAGATGAGTCAAGTGAAGAGGATTTCTGAGCAAAGCATTCAACCGTATCTGCTGTAGATGTCAGGACTTCAAATTGATTGAATAGAGGACAGATTGAGGATTTGCCATTGTTCAGCACATTCTTGCAGAGCTGCCAATAATCTCTAGAACTGAACTGATGTTATATGTGGTTTCATTCTATCAGCACATAGTAACTTTGCTTCTTTGAGGACACGCTTGCACTCATTACAAGCAGAGACAAAGAGACATCTGTTGCAATCAGACACGTCACTTTGGTACAGCCAAAAGAAGTGATTCCTGTGGGTTATCGCAGCCAAGTATGCAGGTGAGAACCAAGGAGATGAATGTGATCAGAGGCACATCTTTGAACAGGATAATTAAAAACTTCATTCCAAGGGGCATCAGGAAGGAAATTGCAGAAGAAGTCCCAATCAGTTTGTTGATAACAGAAAGATATTCTATTGGTAGGAGTTTCTTGGCTGACGGGGAGCAGAAAGAGATGTTTACAGACACTACAGCATAATCAGTGTTGCCAAGAGGGCATAGCTGCATAGTACAACATGAGTCAGGGACAAAAGTAAAGAAGAGATCAGGAAGAGAAGCATGTTCATCAGGGTTACTGGGGAAATGTGTGGGGAAGTCCACCACTTGTGTGAGAGATTGAGTGATTGAGAAGTGCAGCGAGGTCAGTGACAGTGTTTAAGCCACCTGGCATGGTGGGCATTAGTCACCAAACACAAATATATTTGCAAATGAGTGTAGGGAGACGCCTTTGTCTATATTATCAGAAATACTATCTAGCATGCAACAGTCATGAGAAGAAGGGGAATGGTAAATAAAATCCTTATATTTGCCTTGATAAATTCCATCAGAGGATGAAACACATTGGCTAAGATAAGTTTTCCTTTTGTCATTATATATATATATATATATATATATATATATATATATCATTCTGCTACCACTTTCTTTCAACATCAATTTTTGTACAAACTAAACACCAAAGTGGATCACAGAGCCTTGATATTTCTCTGACACCTGATTGTTCAATTAATACCAATATCATACTTTCTTGTCTACGTCTGCATGGTTAAAAATTTATTTACCGCCAAAATCTATCACATGATTCACATTAATTATAAATACTTAGCAACATCTTTAACACTTCATTTTAGCCTTCTCTCACATACAAGATGTAGCTGTGGAGAAATTGCGTTTGTCTCTTTAGGGGAAAACGCTATGAAATGTCATGGCACACACATACGTATGCACATTTACGGACATTTATTTACTTCAACGACAAGGGCACAGAAACTTATCAACTTCTAACAATGAGATTTTCTCCTTCAACAAACATGCTTTCTGAGAGAATACAACTTTTGACTCTCGTCAATTTTTACCAGTGAGAAATTTTATGTCACATCTTCTGGAACTAAAAGTTTGTTATCAACATAATCTCACCTTCCCAGAACACACTCACTCAATTCATCTCAACCAATTTCATTCCTCTATGGTGAACAAATTTGTGCGGCAAGATACTTCAATATATTTATGCTGATTTTCAACTCAGTGTTAAAGTAAAAACTACATTTTTAGTACCAAATACAACTTTTTGATATTCAAGTAAACATTACGTTTTCTCTCAATCAACTAGTTTCTTTGAACTTGCACTGAATTTCAGCCTACAACACCTTATCAAAGAACATTCTTTCCATTGAAACTTACTATTATTTCTTGAACTGAAATTTTTTTCCTATGAGTTCAGATAAAAAATATACCTTCTTTAAAGTCTTAACTAATTCAAATAACAGTCAAAGGTAAATAACTCCTGCTATATTATTAATTATAAATGCTACATATTGACATACACTTTGTGCACAATTGAACAAACACTTTTGCCTACCATAAAACAATTTTTGGTGTGATAAACATCAATTTAACAATTTGCAACTTAATTTAAATTACCTGAGTAAATTCATCCTTCAGCTTTGTATATTATTGATATAAAAATATTTTGTTATTTCTAGAAAACATATTGTTTTATAATTTGGTTTTGACAGCCTTGTGCCATGCAAATAATCTAAATGTTTGTGAAGATGTTAATTTTGTTCATGTAGCCAAACTAAAAATAGCCTTCTGATCAAAAATATATTCAAACAAACTAATCACTCTGCAACATGTATATATAATCCTAATCTGTCAGTAATGTTTACATTAATTCTTGAGCATGAAAAATCCTCTGCTTCTAATTTTCAATACACAATGTATCTAGAATGAGTGCTGACAAATTACTCAAACATATTTTATTTTAAATATGCTTAAATCACAAAATTCCAATTTAAATTTTTTCAAGTTCCATGTTTTTGTAAAAAAGAAAAAAAATCAGTCATCCATGTTTTTATATTAAAGATACAAAAATTCCAAACAATAAGATAAAAATGAAGAAAACCTGGCAATATCTGTTAAATTCATTTGTATTTATGGACATATGGACATGAATTCAAGAGGTAAAAAAAAATATTAAAAATAGTCTTTAGTTAAAATCTTTGTGTAGTTTCACAGAAATTGTTGTAGACTTTTATCACTAGCTAAAAGTAACTGACTGTTTTTGTTGTTTTGAAATCACGGACATATTTATTTCAGCATGTGATAGGAAGAGACAGTCACATATCTGCTGTCTTGTGTTCAGCTTGGAGAAAGCTGCTTCTCTGGTTTCTGAAAGTCAAAATCTGTAGATTTTTATAAGAAATCTTTCCCAAAAGTAGGCTTGAGAAAATTAGGATTTTAGCTTTCTCTGATTGATCAAATATTTCACATAGTGATGTTAATTTCTAACCAGTAGATTTAAACAGTATGTTTTTTATTGTGGAATCTTTTTGGCACATTTTTAATATTTTCTGTTACTGAGTAGAAAAAAAATTTGGGACATGCTTTAATATGGTATATAATTGTGTTGGAAATAGTTTATTTCTTATATGCTTTCTTAACACTAGTTATATTGGTAAATCCTTGTTGTCTGTGGTAATCAATTCCATTTGTATGTTAACAATTATGTACTTATTTCGATTGTAAAAAAAAAAAAACAGCTGTAGCCTGAAAGTTGTTTTCATGTCATCAGCTGTTTCTTGGATGTTACAAGTTAATTCCTTGTAACCAAATTAAGTTTCTGTTTTCAGCTGTTTTCTAAACATGTATCTGTTTAATAGATAGATTTGTTATAAAGGCATTTTGGGGACTTTGGTACTATAGATGGTCCTTTTTTAAGTCTAGTTTTCTAAGCAGCATCTACTTTGACCAAAGAGAGATGGGAAGTAAAGGAGTGGGTGATGGATTTTTGGAGATCAAGTTGCAACAAAACCAGAAATAGGGTATATCCAGGTGCTGGTCAATATTACTCTTCATGCTTGGGATCATCAAGAGTTTTGGTCCACACTTGGCACGAAACAGACTTGTCCTTCACATTATTTCTCTGCAGTGCATTCGTATTGCCAGCTACACATTGCAATGTGTAGATGGGTTAGGAGTTGGCAGTGTGAAGAGCTGAACATCATAGAAGTTGTCCCATGTAATCACCTACCTACTCACCCAAATGAGCAGGTGAAGCCCTAGAATAAGACCTTTACATATAATATAGGAAATAGGGTTCACATTCCTATTTCTCAATATCGAGTTTGTTTTTCATTTTGTTACCTTGTGAGCATGCAGCATGCCCTTCCCCACCTTTCAGTGCACACCTATGAGATCAAGAATCAAAATGCAATACAGGATAATCATTGGCCAGTTGGTGGAAATGATTACACTTAGTCTCATTCTTATAATTGTCACTAGTCTATTTGTAAGTCTTGTAAGTGATTTTGTATCATTTCAAATGATATACATGAAGTTAGTTTGTTTAATGACATATCAACTGCTTATGGGTCATTTAATGCCAAAATTAAATTTTCTTGGGAGTTTTGAAGTAATGAAAATGTTATTCTGCTTTCACAACTAAGTATATGGTAGATGATACTCAGCTTTTGTGCATGTACATGTTTGTGTGAACATAATTACTAGAGACAGTGATATGTGTTTTTTTATTTTGTAGTTTTGTTGAGGTTATATTTTGGAATATAGTTTGATTTATTGAAGAAATTGTAGGATAATACATGGATTAATGTCATGAAATAGTTATTTCATGTTGTTTGTTTGGGTGATTTTATTTAGTAACATATCAATCTCTGAGTTATTTAATGCCAAAATCTAAATATTTTGTACGTAATTGCATGCCTTCAGCTACAGATAAAATGTATTGTTGGCCATTTTGCTATAAATATTTATTACTGATCATTTTACTATAAAAATGTATTTTGTTTTTGTTTGGGGGTTCACTCTTTGCCCATAGCTGGGACCCTAACAGTTGCTTCCACACTGGGTCAGAGTGGACCTGTGAACAGCAGATATTAAGAAGTAGTTTCACGTTCTTCAAAACCTCCAAACTCCCAATCAGAGGCTTTGCTGCCAGATGTAGTTTATCGTCATACCCAGGACTAATATACATGAAGTCACAAGTCATTGTGACTGAGGTTTTGAGTGTACAGACTGTTCGAGCTGTTAACCATACCAGATCTTGCGCTCTCTTCCAGAAACTGTTGCTAAAATCTATTCAGTCTTGCAATATAAATCACAGGTAGACTCTGTGACTGTTGAACAAATGCAATGTTTTGGAACAGGCATCTGCAACAGGGAGTGGCTAGCTCTGCAAGCAGACTGGTGTGCTTGGAAATGAGTAGCTGGTCAATATATATAATAAAAATTCTACAACATTTACTTACTTTCATTTATTAGGCAATAAATTACATCACTTAGTGTCCTCCATAGTTTAACTTGCCTTACACAGCAAGCTTTAAGAATATTTTAGTGCATTCTCAAATTAAAATTTTTTTAAACTTGACAATAAAAAATACAAGTTACAAAATAAAATGTCCACGTTTATCTTGACAAAATTCAAGAAATGAAATTTGTTTGTATAGAAAATTTTTCCTTTTGTCTTTTCTTTTATTCATATATAAATACAAGTGTACATTGTTTTGTAATACACATAAAACAATGCTTTTGGTCACATCTAAAAATGTAAACTGGACCTCATGTTTCATGTTTTGCAGAGATAACCCCAAGATATCTCTAAATAAAATGCTTTAGTTCATCTCGACTAAGCAGATATCAAAAACATTGCAATTTTTGCTAATGATCTTTTCATAAAGATTTCATAATATATTACAATGATTTAAATGTCTTCTGAAGATTTAAATTTTAGTTTTAATTGTAAGAAAATTACTTTTTACATTTTGAATGCATTTAGACTGTTTTAATGTCAGTTTTTGTTAACCCAAATTTAACTTTTATTAAGCCTATATTTATGGCAGCAGATGGAAAAATTTAATCTCTTTAAATAAAAATATAAAAAAAAATAAAGTCATTATTGAAATGTAGCATTTGATGAAAACTAGTTAATTTTAAACCTACTTAACAGGTTTTTAAAAAATTTTAACTTAAAATATAGGATAAAATACATTTGTTTACAGTGGATGTATGTTATTTGTTAAAGGTTAGGTGGATATTGAGTTAGCTTTACTTATCCATATTTGATGACTGAGAGCCTGTTCAAACTTATAAGCCTCTTAATAGATGGCTAAAATTTAGATGGGCAAAAAAAAAAAGACTCATAATGGCAAAAGTGTATTTTTAAAATTGAAACATTGTTCTCCAACACTTTAGTATTTAACTATATAATATTTCAAATGTTTTTTTATCTTACATATCTATAACTTTTTGCTATTTTATAGTTATCTCCCTTTCATGTGACACCACATAACAGTATCTTTATAATAATGCGGAGCTGCTCAAGATGTAATCAAAACCAAGAAATGAATAGACTAAAAGAGGGGAGTACAGCAGTAATAAGAGTAAAAAGAGTATATTTAAAATACTGTTATTTTTTTGAAATAGTCAAATAATAGACAATATACTCTGTGACTCTTGTTTTCATATACTTTTTGATTGCACGTTTGTAAAGTACTTGAAGGATGATGTCAACAGTGTTATTTATCATAAGAAAATAATTCAACTATCCAACTGTATCTTCTTCTGTGTGTCCCTTTAGCACATTAACGATCATTGCTCACTGCAACTCCCTGTCCTTTATAGCTGTTAATAAATATAACTTGCAGTTAACTAAGAATTCAAATATATTTTACCAAAATCTGTTATTTGTAAATAGGATGAATTACACTGAAACCTGAAAGGGGAAATAGGAAACTGAGTTTAATTTTCTTTGGATTTCATTAGTGTGATTCTCAAAGGTATAAGTTGATATACACACTTCTTGCATTTTGTTTTTGAAATAAACTGAGCTCTATAATAATGACAGACAATATTCTGAAAGAAAGACTTTTGTGAAGTTAGGCATCATTTTTAAAAAGAAGTGTATTTTTCAAAAAGGATGTACACTTTTAAATTTTTCTCATTTCAGAAAAAAAATGTACTTCTATACTTTTAGTATCATGCTGATGATTTTTGGTTGATAATTTGTGACATTTCATTCTAATTTCGGTAAAGTCATCTTTTTAATACAGTGAAAGAAATTTTTTGTGAATTTGTTTAAATTTTATAATAGCTACTTTCTTTACCAAGTTTAGAATCAGTAGAGGAAAAAGTTGTCTATAAAATATTTAAGCAAATTTCATTTTGTGCATTGTTTTAATTTAATAGTAAATTTGATATTGAGACTTGACTGCAAGCACAAATATAAGCAATCCTTTTTTGTCTCCCAGACTATTTAAATTTCAATAACATAGCTTGCAAGAAATGTTTTTTAGTTAAAAAAAAAAGACAATACTTTGGTTTCAAGGGATTAAAATGTTGATTCTTATCTTAAGATAGATTACCATGAGTTTTCTACATGTTCTCAAATTCCAGGTTAGCCTGTTGCACTCACTTTTACACAAATGTCCTTTTTATTGGTTTAAATAGCTGCATAAAGCAGGCTCTTTAGAAAAGGAATCTGTAGAGAACTATGATCACATTCCTTGATGGGACATAACATTTCATGTATTCTATTAAAAGTAACTTTATCAAATCAAAATTATTTTTAAAAATGTAGAAAAAAGTGGAAAGTATTTTTATAATAAAGTAGTTGAATATGTGCATTGAAAAGAAAAAGAAATATCTTAATTTTTATAAATTTGCTCATTCTGTTTTTGGCTACTTTAAATTTGGAATTAAAAAAAAGGTTTTTAACAATTTTCATAATTATCAAAATATGATTTAAATATCTCATTAGAAGTACAAAATTTAATTAATGTAATAAAAACAGTTAAGAGTCTGATTGATTTATTTTTTATGGTTTATTAACCTTTTGCAGGTTATTTAAAGCCAGAAAATATTTTTAGATTGTAAGAATTTTTTTGAGATTTGCTGATACAAGTCCTACTAATTAAACCATAGCTAGGGTGGGGGTGGAGGATTCATACCTTTCCCAAGAATATTTGCGTATAAATGAATATAACAAACACAACTGGAATTGGAACTCAGCTCCCTGATTTCCAGTTCCGAGTTGTTACCATTACACTACCCATACATTCAAGCTTATAGCACTTGGTATTTCCAAGTGGTCACCCATCTAGGTACTGTCCGGGCTCAACATTGCTTAACTTCAGTTATTGTATGAGTACTGGTATTTCAATATTTTATGGACATAAGCCTCATAATTAAGAGAGACAAGAGAAAAACCTTCAACTACAGTAGATGGCATTACAAAAAGAAAAAAATGGAAAACAAAGCAAAGATACTACAGAATGAGCTAACTCATCAGAACTCTACTGAAGAAATTAAAATATTGTGCACACAGACTTAAAAAAAAAATGAAGGGTAACATGAAGAAGAAAATATGCACATCTTGCTAATATATTGAGATAGGTGTATAATGTCACAATTCCGTCTTTAGTCACTGGACAAGTCTATAGTCAATCCTTATGGTCGGCCTTGGAGTTGGTTACTTGATCTTCAATTCCCACCCTGCCCACATTGTGTTTGTTTTAGATCACAAAGTGTGCGAAGGCCGAGTTGTATATTCAATGTCACTGATCCAGTAGCTTTGGCGAAATGTCACAAGGAACAAAGTAAGCGACAGCTGTGTAACACAACTTTATGTCAAAAGTTCATACATTGAATGTTCTACTCATTAGATTAGTAGCAGGTAGATTTTCATCACCTTCCCTCTTAATACCCCGTGACACTATGTTTAGCCACACTCGGTAAACTGGTACAAAGCTGAAGTTTGATTTCTTTGGGCCAACCACTCAGGTGTATTTGGTAGTCTGGAAGAAGGCTGGAGTCTAAGTTATTTCTGCAGAATCCACATGGGGTTTGGTAAAGCAGGGATTGAATCAAGTGGTATGTGTCTCTCTCACAAACAACAATTTGGGCTGTCTGGTTCCTTCTTCTCTGTCTCTTGTCTCACTTGTCTGTATTTATGGACCCTCACACAAACCCAGTGTGGAGCATGAGGTGGTTGGGAAATTGATCGCTTGACTAAATTTGGGGAGATCCCTCTCCTGGAGCGTGGTGGTGGCAGAATATTGATCTGCACAACTCCTTCCATCTCACATGGGTGCCTCTCACTATCACCACTTGAGGGGGTGCAAGCAATTCCTCCATCCTCCTTGTGTTCCACCTGAGCCCTTTACCTCTCTCTTTGTCTCCTGATGAAACCTGTCTCCTGAGGCTAGGTGTGGTCTAGCCCAGAATGCTAAATTCAATTATCATCCAAATTTTCCATCAGCAGGGAATTCTTATTGCGTCCTTGTGTGGTCAGCTGCATCTGGGATTTGTTACCTGTCACTTCTCACGCCAGCTTTTTGGTTAACAAGTGACAAAAAGAGACAATTCCTCTTAATAAATTTTATTGTGTCTTAGACAAATGAAAGAAAAATATAACTACAATGCCATTCTTATTTTCCAAGTCCTATCAACTGACTGAATTTTGGCTAGAGAATCATTCCTAGCTGTCGTGGATACTTGAAGTCATTAAGATGTAATCTATTCTACCACGTATGTTGAATGAGCATGTAAGAAAACATTACCACTTAAGATTATGTTGACCATGAACAGATGGTTTCTACACTAGTTGTAGACACCCCGAACATCAAGGTGGAAAGAAAATAAACATCTTCTCCCTTCATTCTCCTTTTCTTTGTTATCAGCATACTTTCAGTTTATTAAAAGCAGCATTTCTCTCATTTTTCTTGTTTTCAGTATATTTTCAATTTAATCAAAAAAACATTGTTTTTCTTTCACATTTTCCAATTTCCAATCCTTTCATTTGCATAAGGATGGTTGTCTTGATTTAATATAAATTGTCTCAAGGACTTGGCTTTAAAATGAAAGTTGAAATGTTATCTGCTCAAAAGTGAGAACATATCCTCATGGAAGGATGAGCATTCCCAAGTTTTAATAAGGTGTTCTGAGATTACAGAACACTGATGCAAATTATCCAGTCAACCTTCAAACTGACACTTAAACTGTTAAATTAAGGAACTAATTCGAAATATAGATAGGACATCTTTACACATTGATTTCAACATAGGTTGAGAAGAGAACATAAGTGAAAAACAATAACTAGTTAGCTCATTCTATAGTAAAAGGTGCAGTAAATGTAACACAATTTTTTTTTATTAACTTTTATTGAACAAAAATAAATTACAGTAGTTTAAAATGGCTTAAGATTAACTACAGCTTACATGTTTGAGAATAGTTAAATCTTAATTTCCAGCTGAGGTGGATATGACAGCGTGGAGCATTTGAGTAGCTATCACAATCACAAGACCTAACACTACCAGACTTTTTCTTGTGATGTGTACTGAAAGATCTTGTTTACAGGCTCAAGCCAAAAACAATTCCTGAATTAAAACACGTACTTTCTGATAAGTTTTCTAAGATTAATGTAGAAATGTGTCAAATTGTTTGTAGAAGTGTTGCTAATGGGGTTCAGCCTTGTATTGAACATGAAGGGGAATATTTTGAACATGTTGCGTACTTTTTAATCATAACAAATCCTGTTGTTGTGATGTGGCAGTATATATAAATTTTTTTAAATGACTAATTTATTTTTGTTGAATAAAAGTTAAATATAAAAAGGGTGTTACTTTTGATGTGCCCTGTATTTTTTCTTTTAATTTTTTTTCTATTGTAGTTGAAATTTTCTTGCTCTTTTTAATTGTTTGTTTTTATTGCATTAACAAAAGATTATTATTTGTCATTAACTGCCGTGCATTTATTTGAACCCATTGATTTGAATATGTGTAATGTTAATTTATTAGTTTCAGAAATTAGTCTATCTAAATTCACCTTCTCTGGTCTATATTGAGTTTTGACAGCAATAGAATCATTAATTACTAGGTTGTTTGTTAATTCTTAGATGTATAACAAAGAATAGATTTTATTTTAAAATGACTTTCTTTTAAAATATTTTAGCAATTTTTTTCCTTAATGTAACATGTCTGCTTGGGAATACCAGGTGGTGTAAGCTTGGATATGCAGGTGGTGTAATGGATAACAGCTTAGAAATTGGATATAACAGAGCAAAGTTCAGGTTTGCTATATTAACTTACACATAAATATCCTTAGGAAAGGTATTAATCCACCTGCCCAACTGCCAAACTGCCCAGCTATGGGTTAATTAGAACTTGTATCAGTAAATCATTATCTCAAAAAAGTTCTTACAGTCAAAAAAATTTTTTTATGAATTTAAATAGCCTGTTAAAAGTTGATAAGCTGTAAAAAGAAAAAATTACAATCAAACCATAATGTAGCCATTGTGTAGAACAGGAATAAAACTGTTTTTTTTGTTGTTGTTTTTTAAGGATCATATATTATTTAAAATCTGCAAACTGAATGACCATGATTATTAAAATCATGTATTTCTGTAGTATAGTAACATTTAGAAATCTGGAGATGTATAGGAATAGTAAACGAAAAAGGAAACTAAAGAAAGCCTTAAAGGGATGAAACATCGCATTTAAAGTGAAAAACAGTATACCAAACTGCTATGTTATATCTCTTCTCTGATATAACAATGATTATTGGGTAAACTTGTAACTAACAAAAGAAGTGATTCAGATATGATTTTACAAAATAATGTTTAAAATATCAGGTACAGAGCATATGACAAATTGAAGTTTTGACAATAAGAACTGCAAAGAAACTGTTACACTATCAGAAATAATTGCTTGTTTTTTTTTTACATATAGTGAAGAAGGAAAGCATCAAGAAATTAATACTCATAGGGTATATCAAAGAGAAAAGAAACTAATGGTAATATTTGCCATTTCCTTCTAAAGAAACATTCAGCATTTTTGACTGAGCAAGTCAGTGTTACTTTTGGTTGAAGTTTATAAAATCTTTCTCTTATAACAGTTTTTCAAGGAAATAAATTTCTCAAGTTCAGTAACTGTTATTGTTTTTTCCAGTACTGATGGGGGTTTCCTTCCTAACCTTTTGTTTGAAGTCGTGTGGAACAGCAACAGCATCTTCAATCCATTTTAGTTGTTGCTGCTGTTGAAAGTGCTCAAGTGATGTGATTTCTGTTATACAGTACAGTTCTTTGTTATTCTCTAGTGCTAGTCCACATAGTTCAATGAACGATAGTCCTTGCTAAGTCCTACATGCTTCACTTGCTCAATGCCATTTTAACCATTGATCTTAGAAAGCAATTATATACAGTAGACAGTCTAAATATTTCTGAATGAGTTTGGTAGCATCCATGACATCCATATGAAAGTCTTGATTTGATGAGGTTATTTAAGAACATGGAAAGTAGCATGTTTGGGTGAATGGAAGGCAGAGCAAGTAATGCAAAGTCAAAAACGAGCCACAAAGGAACAAGTATTGATGAAAACAGTAAAAGATGGGAAGCTGTGGAGATCCATGATCACAACATCCCAGAGAGACGGAGATTATTTAAAATTACTACTTGCTATTATTTAACTTCTTCATTTAAAATTTTTGTAGCAAAAAATATTTTAAAACTCTGCTTGTTATATTTTTATCATTTTGTTAGTTTCAGAACTAAACATGTAATATTGTTTTGTCTTCTGCTAAAATTAAGTCTTTATGTAGTTACCTCCCTTATTTTTTTGTTGGAAAACCCTGAAATTAGGTATTTTTGTTATTCTCACTTTATATAAACACATGAGAGACATAAAGAAAGCAATGATTTTTTTTTTGTATGTTAAGAGCTATTGTACAGTTTTATCAATTTTTTTACTATCTTATATATTCACTTAGATTTTTTTTTTATCATTTCACCCCAAGTAAGGCAACACTATTAAGGAGAGAGAACAATAAAAGAATAGGAATTAAGAAGACAGAAGATAACGATTGACATTGCATTTTTGAAGATTAAAGTTGACTCAGAAACAAGAAACCGGAAGAGTTCCACAAGCAAGAAGTGTGAGAGAAAAAACTGTTAGCATAGAACTTAAGGCTAAATAAGATATTTCAACTGCAAAATGAGGAGACCATAGTACCATAGAGGAAAGTAATATTTATTTTGTGCCACATTTTTGTATATTTACAAAGCCAAAAGTGGGTATGGGGATGGCTGATCTTCTGTCTTATAATCAAACCTAGCTAGTCACAATTACTGACCTGTACATACTACAGTATTCCTTACACCAAAACAACACATTATTTCTTACCATCCTTACTACATTCACCAAAATACCTCAAAATCTCTATGAAATCTTAGCTAGTCTACATATGTACAATTTTTTGTTTTAAACGTTTTTATTTTTTTTTTTAGAGGAAAGTTCATTAGAGCAATTATCATGAAAATATTTCTAGAAAAGATACAGGGAAGCTGTATTACTGTGGTGGGAAAGTGACTGAAGCCAAGATGCCAGATCAGGGTCAATAACATTGCAGATTCTTCTTTGTATTTATCAAGAATTTCTAAATGCATAGCAGAAGCACCAGAGCATATGTGGCAGCAATCAATATTCAAAGCATGAATGAATGATAGACTTATAAATATGTAAGATAGATTCTGGTGAAAAAAAATTGTCTAGCACAACATTGAACCACTTTTCCTAGCAGCAGACCTAGCAATTGATTCAATATTGGAGAATAGTTTACTTAGAGATTTACAAATTCTTCATTATAGCATGCCTGTGATAAATCTAGTCAAGATACTTGCAATTGGTCCAACATAGGAGATGGCTATTTAAGCCTTTTCTAAGAGTGTTAGTGTGAAAGTAATATCAATGGTCTTGACTAGCATTTGAACTTGGTCCTACAGTTTCATTTTCTTGATTCATAGAAATTATGTCACCTCACTGGTTTATGTACCAAATAACAAATTATATATATAATAAATTATAGATATTCTCACATCTTCAAGATATGTTCACTTTTTGTATTTTTACCCCAGGCCATACAAACTTGGTGTCCTGAGAATTGATTTCACTACACTGGTGAAGTCTCAAGTGAGATTAGCTTGCTAACCATCACTCTACAATAAGTGCTCTTTTATTTCTATATAAAATTTGCTGATTCTTAATGTAAATACTTTGGATAAATGTTCTTTAAATGTCAACATATTTCAGGTTGGTGTGATTTTTTTTTTTTTTTTTTTTTTTTTTTCAGCAAATATCTTAAATAACCTTTCCTTATTATCATTGAAATTCAATCTGAATTCTAAAGGAATTAATTATTTAATGTTTTGTCTGAATTACAATGGTCACTCTGAAAGAAATACTTCCTTTTTTATTATGTTAGCCCATGATGTCAGAGATGAATGTTGGTGGTATGGCATTAAGAGAACCTTCCTACCAATAAACATATTTGTCTTGTTACAGATAACAACTAAGTGGCAATCTGGCAAAATGGTGTATGTCATGAAAGGGGATATAAAACAGTGGTATTTCATAAATTGACACTTGCTAGAAAGACCAAACATTGTTGGGCAGTGAGTAATGCATTTTGGCATTGGTACATCCTGATTGGATACGGTACACAAAAGGAGAGCAACGTATGTGCACAAAACCATATTCCAGGCAGCCCAGCACATCCATCATTCTACAAAATGCAAAAATATCAAATTTACTAAGGCCTACAAAGGACAGGAAATTATGGCAAGCCAAGATTACCAACATCCTGAAGGGACATGATACATAGAAGTCGTAGTCAGCAGAACATATTAAGGTTATCATTTTAGTATGCTTGAGACCCTGTATATACTAAGCCTAAACAACCTTCCCTCTGTAAGTGGAAGGAATGTTGCTGGGTCTTAATAGAATCTGCCTATGATTTATATTGCTGATTCTCTGGTAGTATTTTTTCTTCCCTATTTTGTTAGTCATTGTATATATATATATATTTATGTTTTGTCCTCAATTAAGCTCTGAAGAATGAGGAGCAATAATCAGTTAACTTTTTTGTTGTTTTTTTATATATATATATTTTATGTTATATTCTTTTGATTCAAGACTTTATGCTGAGCAATATCTTTTTATTATCTTTGTTCTTCTTACCTTTCATTTTAATATATTTCTATATATTATGTGAATATATACTTTTAAAATGCCTGTTTTTTTTAAGCCATAATAAAATTGTGTACCCCCCCCAAAAAAAATATTTAGAAATATAGATTTTTCTTAGTAAAAATGTTGCTTTGTCCAACAGTGTTATTGTGTACCTTGTGTCTATTATAGTTTCTATCAAAATAGGCAGTATTACTTTTTTTGAGCATCTCTTGTGTATATTTAAACGCATTACTCTTTTTATAGTTTTCTGTAATCCTCTAAGATTTTCAATATAAGACTGTTCCTGTTCTGAAAGATTTTAAATGAAAGAAAATTTAAAAGACATGATTTTCAATATTTGGTTTGTCTTCTATCGCACTGTGGATTTTGGTAGTATATACCCTTGGTTAGAATTTGAACTTGATATGACAATAACTGATACACTACATATACATCTGCTAAAAAAAGATTAGCGGCTATAACTATTACAACAAAGATTGTGACACCAATTCAAATAAATTAGTGCATGACAATAATTAAGAATTTTTAAAAT
Organism: Acanthosepion esculentum; assembly: GCA_964036315.1. Lineage (NCBI taxonomy): Eukaryota > Metazoa > Mollusca > Cephalopoda > Sepiida > Sepiidae > Acanthosepion > Acanthosepion esculentum. The sequence continues at coordinate 62,281,652 of OZ038497.1, forward strand.
GGGAAATAACCAATGAATATTCTTACTATTGTTCATTCAATACTAGGCTCAAGAGCCACTCAAGGTAGAAGATTACTGAATGAGGGTGTTGCATGTACATAAGTGTAGATTATGAGGATATTTAGGACAGATAACAGTTGACCCTTGAGTGATCAAGGAAACATTCTTTCAAATCTGTTAGGTAGCAGCACCCAAAATGTGGCTATAATACTCCATTTTTTGGGAGGTTTTTCAGTTGATGTATAATCAGTAGACTTTGATCTTTTTGAACCCTTGTTCGCATCTTTGGTTATTTAATAGATGTCATTATATACTATGTTTTGGTTGAATAACTTCTGCCTATCAAGATGTATCCTGTATTTTGTTGATTGCATTATTTTGTTCCCATGATGTTTTATTTTTTTGTGCCTAATGAACTTGACTAAATGAATTTTCACTACCTGATCCAGGGATTGAACTCTTAACTACTATTTTACTGCATCATTTTTAACTAATCTACAATGCAGTCATTCTAGTGGATACAACTGATAATACCTGATGTTCCTAAACAATCACCTGTCTAAATATTTCCCAGGTTTGAAGTTGCTTTGGTGATGAAACAAGAGTTAGTGTTTTATTTTTTACTTGACAGTCAGCAAGAATTTTTATCATTGAGTCATTCAAGCATAAAATATTTGGATTTCTATTCATTTTTATTGTCGCCCTCTCGCCTCTCAGGTCATCCAAGATGCGCAATACCCATGGCTAGTTGCAGTAATGACCACTTCAATCCAGATCTCGCCTTATCTCACGTTGTGATTTTAGATCATAAGGTGGTCAAGATCAAATCGTCGTTGGGGTCTCTTGCATTGAGTTGGTCCAGACAGGGTGATGGTGAACTGAATTAAAATAACGCTCAGATAGAAAGAATATAACTTTATATTGGTTCTTTGTACAACAGTTGATTTATAGTTTAAAAGTTCTCATGCAACAATTCTCAACCCAACCTGCTTCTCGTCAAAAGTGTTGGTTTGGTGAAATTTGTTTTTCTGTCTTTGTGTAGACAAGGCTGGTATCAGAAGTTCTCAGTATTGGCAGATAGTCATGTGGGATGTCTAGTGGCTGGAATGAACTCTCTCCTTAGCTGCTGTTTTTTAGAGCTCTCATGAAATAAAAATTATTAACTATGGCATTTTAAGTGTTTAATATTCTTTAATTAATAATAATTTTGCTCTGTTTTTGACATAGAGCTCTCCCTGGATTTATATCCTCCTGGAAATTCCATACAGATTACCATATTGTATCATTACTATATATATATATATATATATATATATATATATATATATATATATATATATCTATCACACACACACGTGTGTGTGTGTTTTTCCCATGTGACCAAAATTCTACAATATTATCTTTGCAAATCTGTCTTTGCCAACAAAAAGTATTTTTCAACCAATTGTGGTATGTATGAATTTGTTCTTTCCATGTTATTTTGTTATTATACATTTTGAGTTAAACCTGGATCCAGTGTCCTCTAGGTTGTTACAGTTACATTTTGGCCATTATACCTTCTGACCTTCTTTTGTTATCTGTTACATTCAATAACCTTGTGGGAATTTTACTCATTCAATCTATGGTGAGTAGAATGTTCTCATGCTGCTGTCCATGCCAAGGAATATCTTGTATTAGTTAATTCATCTGTGTGATATTTAAGCCATATAACTTTCACCACCTAATTCAGGAACTGAATTCAAAACCACCAGATAACTTGATGCATTTAAGTTTTATTTGCTGTAGAAAATTTATGCAGCTTTTTTTTTCTATTTTTTTTTTTTTTTGTAGAAGGTAAGAAATTAAACAAAATTAAAATCAAATGAAATTATATGCTTGCAGAAAAATTCCATCATAAATCATTAAAAATTTATTTTTGAGTCTCAATCCAGTCTCTTCTATTCATGTTATTTTAATTTCGTATCTAGTCATTACTTGAGAAAATAATGATGATATAAATGGTTGCAGTAACGTAGCATTTTTCTGAACTCAAGGTTATGTTTTCTAAGGCAGACTACTTTGAATATACGCTCTTTAGCACTAGAGGGCATCGTCAGTGATGTTCTGATTTGGATCATTGGGCAGTTTCAGGTCTTTCAAACATCATACTACCGTCACCAAGTCGACCCCATCAGAGCTGATCAGTCACTGATATGCCTCCTGTTAAATTAACAGCCTGCAGGCACTGACATATTAGGCAAACCATAACCTGCTATTACGCATTTGATTGGAAGTTGACCAACAGCCAATCATAATGGTGTGAGCTCTATTTAAGTTGTTTACGGGGGATTTTTTTCTTCTTTTTACGTGGATACCCTATCATTGGATACTCAGAAGGTAATTATGTTTTCTGTTTTTTTCCTTTTTCCTCTCCTTCCTTTTTTTTCGCATCCCCCATCAAGTTTCATCTTGCCAGCTAATAATTACTGTTATTAATAAAAAAACATTTGACCATAAAATAATTAAAAATTTACATTGTTTTTATGATTAAAATAAATAAATTATGACTTATGCAGCATGTTAAAACGAAAATAAATATGCAAATAAATGTTGTTTAAAACAAGTTCAATGAGTAAACTTAAAAAATTTGTTTAAATCTATCTATTAACATGGTAAATTAACGTATGAGATTAACAATTAAAATTAAATTTGTATTTTGATCGTTACGAAAAAAAAATAAAACTAAGACGGAAAGAGAGGTGTTGAGACACTTTGGTAGACCTAGCCATCTCTGTAAACATGCGTTGATCTTTTTTTCTATCTGTTCTATGGAAGAAGCAGTGAACTCATAGATGGACAATGGCCATAATATCTTGGGAAGAATAATAAGCTGATAAATTTATGTCTTATATGAATCGCGTAAGCCAGACTTGTCTACTTTATCTAACCATACTTCTAGGATGTCCTTTGTTTCCTGGATTGTGACAGTCCTTCCGGATATTGTCAAAACGCATAACCAAGTTCTTGATAGGGTTTTACTTTATAGTCGGGATATATTCACCAGACAATTTAAAACGATTGCTCTCTGATGTTTTTCTTTTTTTCAACACCAGTGACCTTGATTTGGCAACGTTGAAACTCATCCTCACCCATAAAATAAGTTTCTCCAAACTTTTTAGTAGCCACCTCGTGCCAATCATAGACAAGTATGTTATGGTCATATCGTTCATATATGCTCTTATTGGCGGTTGCCATTGACCAGATCTTGCTAATGGACCTCTGCATTCTATTTCCGCAGCTTTCATAAGCATATTCATGGCTAAGGAAAAGAGGGTAGCTGAGATGGTGCAGCCTGTTATAATGCCTCTTTCTAATCTATGCCATGCAGATGCTGTTTCCTGCTGCTGTTCTCATTTTGAAATTATTATAATAGTCCACTATGGTCTATATAATTTTGGGTGGAAACATGATGGTGTTTTAAAGATCCTTCTACCAACTTATGTGGGATTGAGTCATAGGCGTTCTTAAGGTCAAGCCACAGGAAAGCCATATTGCCATTATGTGCTTTCACGTCTTTTAGCAGCTGCATAATGACACCTGTGTGTTCCATGCACCCCGGTATGCCTGGGACACTTCCTTTTTGAACAGAGGTGTCAATGTATTTATTATTTAAGGGGAAATCTGTTAAACGTCGGTTTAAAATACTAAAAAATACTTTTCCTTTGACGTTCAATAGGGAGATGTATCTAAATTGATTTACTGTACTTGCTCCTTCCTCTTTAGGGATCCATACACCTTCTGAGCACCTCCATTTTACAGCTATCTTCCCTTTTCTCCAGACAATTTTTAGTAACCTCCATAACATATGGAGCAGCATTGGGCAGCGTTTAAAAACTATATAAGGGACTCCGTTAGGTCCCAGGGCTGATCCTGATCTGGCTGTATTTCTGAATTTCTTTCTATGTTGGTTCTTTTAAGTCAAAAGTGTATGCAGGCAGGTTCGGTGTGATTAGAGATGAGTTTTCTCCCAGCTGTATTTGTCTATTTGGGTCACTCAATGTCTCTTTAAGGAAGTCATTTATTTCGTCTGGGATCGATGTTAGCCTTCCATTACGTTTATTGTCTAATAATTTCTTAGTAAAACCATATAGATTGGAGACAAAAGCTAATCATTTGCACACCCTTTCCTTCCTTCTACTCCTGTGCCATTCTGCTCTCCGTAAAGACTTCATTTTGGAATGGAGTTATGGAGCTCTTGCAACGGTCTCTTTTTTTCTGGTTTTGCTTTCTTGTATTTCTTTTAGATAGCTTTTAATTCCACTCTGCATTGTTTGATTTTATTTTCCCTTCAATTTTCTACAGTTTTTCCTTTTGTTTTCCTTTCCTCGTATCCAAAGCTCTCTGAAGCATAGCTGACTATGATTTTCAACATAGTTCTTAAATGTGTATCCACCTAGCCCTTTGAAATTATCTTCAGTATCTTACTGATATCTGAGTTGAAGTCATGCCAAGCTTTTTTGTTGACAGCCGCAGGCCATTTGATCTTTTCCTGAAATGTCTCAGATGGTAAATCGGGGGACACTTGTGCCTATGCTTGGAAGAACTGTGCTCTGTGGTGAGCTTCCCGGCCATGTATTTCCTGCATCTCACCAGTGCACTGCATCTGGCTAGTTTCCATTTGACATTTTGGTTTGATTAGGCTGTGTATATTCTTGCATTTTTTCCCACATGAACATGTCATAATCATTGTCCATGGGTGTAAGGCTTGGTTCATCTCTGGTTGGTCCTTCCTAATAAGGATCTCATTCTCCCTTCATCTCAGGATCCCTTGGGAGTGTTTATTATTTTGTGTGTCTGTAGCAAAAGTTTGATCTGCATACCGGGTAGCTAGCCCAGGAATGCTTTAATTTGTGGTCTCTCCTCACCGTCATTTGACTTTTTCAATTTGTCATCTAGTCTATTCCTAATAGTCATACAGTCTTTCCCAGACGTCACTGTTTTAACAGGAAAAAACTACTTTGAATATACGCTCTTTAGTGCTAGAGGGTGTTGTCTGTGATGTTCTGCAGAGAACTTGTCATGTGTTATTTCTCATAAAGACAAATTTTGAGTACATCATCAAATAATTTTCAAATAACTGATGCACTGAATAATATCTCCAGTTGGAGTATTTTTGAAAAGAGAGCAAAAAGTATACATTATATAAAGAATATGTAAACAAATATAGCAATAGAAAAAAATGTAGTAGTTGTGCAAGACAAGATTAACACAATGGGTTTGGTGTGTCTTTCTGTACTCACTTCTTCAGTAAATAAGAAAAAAACTTGTACAAGTGCAATAATTAATACACACCCCAAAAGCTATTAACTATGAACATGTTATTTACTTTGGGCATGTAACTGAGCAGTTAGAACATTAGTATTCTGACCATGAGACCTGTGTTCAAATTTCACTATGATCAGTTTGTAACTTCTTGATAATAAATCATACCATATACTGATTCACGCCTTGTGAATAAAATTGGGCCAATGAAAATATTCAGAAGCTGTTGATGGTTGTGCAAACACTGTCACAAATCATTGTGAGTTGAGTATATTGGCCTTGTTCAACAATTGATCACACCAGATTGTGCACTTACTCCTAGAAGCTTTAACTATAGTATACTCAGCATAGTTACAGAATAAAACACAGGTTGGCATTGGAGATGTTCATGAAATGCAAAATGTGTCTGAGTAGACATCTGGAGAAGAAAGAAATTCTGGTATTTTTCTTTTTTGCCATATCTCATTCTCTGATGAAGCTTTAATAAAAGTGAAACATGTTAGATTGATAAACATTTCCTATTTGTTTTTTATCTTATTCTGTCAGATTGCAATCTGTATTTGACCCCAGTTCACACACACACACACACACACACACACACACACACACACACACACACATATATTTTAAATAATTAAGAAAGAGACAACCTATAACTATAATTTATTTCCCCAGAAAATATATTTTTCCTGGTTCATCAGGTCACATCTCTAGTTACAAAGGAATTTGGTTTCTTTTGTTTTTAATACAAGTTTTTGAGGGATAGTTTCAGACTGATATAAGGTGACAGAGGTGGTGGGAGGGGGACAGATATAGAATGGTTTATATTGGAAATGGAAAGTAGGGATAAGTTTGTTTTTAAACCATCTTTAATAACTTATGTAGGTTCACGTGTACTAAGTCAAGATGCCAGACAATTTGACCTCTTAAATAATTTTTAGACAGGAAGAGAAAAGAAGAAAAACAGGAGAAGACAAATTGCATAATAGGCGAGGTGGGAATAGGAAGAAGAAAGAGTTAAACAAGGAGGGGGGATTACTTAAGTAATCTGATTATTATTCAATATATTTTTTATTTACCATTTATAAATTTTAATTTTTAAATTTTAAAGTTCAAATTTAAATTTATTTTTAACCTTTATTATAGTTGTTAATAATATTATTAATTTTTAAACTCTTCTTTTTAAAATTTAAATTTTTTTTAATAATCTTAATATTTTGTCCTATACTAAGTACAATTGTATTAATCAGGATTTATAATATCATTAATAATATTAATATATCTTATTTTATTCCTACTTTGCTGGTAATCTTTAATACTTTATGTATTAACTATAAATTATATTGATGTGTATTTTTCAAGTGTCAACATGATATGACTACATATGATAATTTACTCTTCCTTCTCCCCACCTCCCTATTTAACTGTTTAGTCATGGAAACTTAAGGTTGTCTCTTTCTTAATTATTTAATTAATATTTGCTCTGGTGTTACTTTGATCTCTCTGGATTACATGCTCTTTGGAATTATCCACACGGATTACCAAACCCTTCATTACCTTACTATATATATATAAGGGTATTGAAGAAGTCAATGTTTTTTTCAATGTATTTCTCCTATTTATCTAGGTATTTTGGGCTAGATATAGTAAGGGTTCTGTGGTAAAATTCTATGATTAATCTTGATTTTATTTTATCTCATACCTTTTCGGATGTATAGTCCACAATATCTAAATGAAGACAAGGAATACATTGAAAATAAATAAATCAATAACAACAATCAAAATATGTAAAAAATACTAGAATTTAATACATTTCTGTCTAGAATTTTTGTCAAAATGCTGCTGAATAGAGAACTAGTGATAATAGTCAATAAATTGATAATAAAACTTTGTACTCTATATGTCAACTAAATAAAAAAACAAAAAATGTACAAAGAATATCTTTGTCATCACTTGTATATACATACATATACACAGACATCTACATTTGAATGTAATATCATGCTAAATTTAGAGATTAATTTTTTATATATAGCTTGTCATAGCAGACTACTAGTAACTTCAGTGTTTAGTTGATGCTCAGCAGATCAGTGTTGGTTAAAGCAGGTGAGAGAAGACAGTTTTGCACAAATATGTTTGGTGCTCTGCATTCTTTCATCATGCTCACATGAATTGCTCATCTTTAAGCCTCAATTGGCCGTATTGTCTCCTTTCCTACAAACTCCTGCTTTCATTCTGTTTCGAGTTCCCCATCTGCTATAGTTTCTATAGTGTCTTTCACTGCATTAAGGTTCTTGCATCTACCTATTTTCATAATTCTGTATGTTTGGAAGTAAGGTTAATTCTGTTTTATAATTCCTCCGTTATAGTAGATTTTTACCTTGATTTTACTCATTTGATAACTAGTACATGAAGATATAGTCAGGTTGATTCAGCAAAGGTTGACAAAAGGCAAACAAAACTTCATCAGTCCCGGTTTTGTTTGCTTTTTTCAACCTTTGCTGAAAGCATCTTCAGATCTTTTGGGGAAGCAATGCTGACAAGTCTGTAGATGATATTAGTAGGTGTGGGATACTGTGCCTACAGATGTATAGCAGTGTAAAGGTATGTGAATGTTGGCACCACACTGAGTGCATGCTAATTCTTACAAGAGAGAATTGCAAAAACCAACATTTGCCCCAACATTTTGGATGTGGGTAATGTTCCTCTAATTGTCACACTCAGTAAAAGTGTGATGTTCATGTTTCAGAAATTAAATCTGGGAAATTATGACTGATTGCTTTGCCTATTTAGAGATTTTTTATAGACTATATATGCTTTTCATACATGTGTTTTCTCATTTTAAAAGCAACTCAACCCCACTGATTGTGTTTGAATTCAAATTAATTTATATATATATATATATATATATATATATATATGAAAATTAATAAGAAAGTGGGGAAAAAATTTCATTTGTCAGGTTTTGTCCTTTAGGACATCATTGGACTAAAAATATCATATTGATGCAACTACACATGTGCATGAAGGGAAGTCTCTCTCTCATATATATATATATATATATATATATATATATATACACAGTGTAACCATGATATAAGAGAGATTTTCTCTGGTCCCAAATTAGAGCCATACTTACCTAAACAAAATAGACTAAACCCGGATATAAGAGACTTATTCTCCAGTCCCGACAACTCTCTTATATCCAGGTTACACTGTATATATATAGTGTGCGTGAACAAAAAAAAATGAATTTGCTTAAATTTTGCTAAGAAGCTGTAGGTATTCAACAATTTACTTTAAGGTGGAGTATCTGTGATCATTCAGGACTGTAAAGCAAGTTGTCATATTCACATGAATACATTACAAGGAGAAATAAAATACTGAAAATAAAGTATGTACATGTTATGAGCCCCTTGAAGTTAACATCATCCCTGATTAAGATAGGTGTGCAAATTTCTCATGTTATATGATCAAAGCCAGATTGCATAAAGCCTGGAGCTTTCAACTTTTCTTTTTAGTTCAGGGGACTTAGTTTTCATCCTCTTCCCATTTAGAAACTTATCAACTAGCAATGTCATGTTGACTCATTGTAAGGAGGCTTAGAATACAATTGCATGCTGCCCAAGTCACTCAAAATAAGCATGCTGATGTTGGGCACCTTTTGAATGGGAAAGGGAATGACAGACCTTTAAAATTAAACAAAAAGATGACCATGAAAGTTAGTGATGATATTGTGTGTGTATATATATATATATATATATATGTGTGTGTTTGTGTGTATATATATATATATATTTTATATATGTGTATGATATATGTGTGTGTGTATGTATGCATTTAATTTTAATAGTTGTGCAAAAAACACATATATTAAAATAAGAGTTTGATGCAAAATGTAAATCACAAAATACAGAACCTTAAAATTTAATATAATAATAAATTTTTCTGCATTTTTCTCACTCTGCAACTGTCAGTTTCAGGCACTCCTAAAAGCCTCAGACAGCAAAAGTAGAAACCATACACATTAGGTGTTGTATATCTGTTGGGCTTGGCTTCTTCAGGTTGGAATGAAAGACAAAACTGTTTAAGGAAAATGCATTGGGATGTTTTTAAGATTGATGTCTTTTGTATTTTAAATCAACCTACTCTGAGTAGGTCTGTTTTTTTCTACTAGCTTGTATACTTCAATGTGTTATTACTTTTATGATGATTGATGATAATATGCATGGTCTTGGTCTTAAATTTATTGTCAAGAATTGTGAGGTTAGCACATACTCAATGCATTTTCTTCTTAGTGAATCTTGACAATCCATTTACACAAGCTTGTTAGGTAAGTTACTCATCGTTTCCCTCTCTCTCACCCTCCTTGTCCTGTGAGTGTCAACTTTTGCAAGGAATTTCAACTGCCTTTTTCTAAATATAAACATACTTTTGGTTTCCATTTTGCTTGCACCTTCCTAATTACTCACATGCTCTGTCCATAGTATTCTCAGCATCCTTCTATAGAACCACATTACTGTTGCCTCAAAGTCTCCCCTTCATTTGTGAGGTGATTTTCCAGCATTTAGTATCATATAGGAGAACTGATAATATATAGCTCTTTGATAAAAAAAATAACATTGCAATATTAACATGCATGAAAAACAATGTCATCTTTATAACTCTGAAATATTAAAGAAATTAATCATAATGACAATGATTCATCTTAGAAATTAGGATAAATATTAAAATATTAAACAACTTTGTTTATTCAGTTGGCAATCCAGTATATTATAATGAACCTAATCTTTGCTGGATGCCCCATACTTGTGACCTTGTGCCTGACAACATTAAATTCCTAGAAGATAACTGAATAGAAGAGCTTATTGGTAGAACCCAAATCCTCCAAGATCTTGGAAAGGTCATAGTATATTAAGAAACAATTCCTTAAAATCATGGAATTATTGTTGAGTAGAAAATAGCTGTTGTTGAAATTATGCATAAAATCTCCTGATATTGATTGTCATTGCAACAGCAAACTGTGTATTTCAAAAAGGCAGATGCTAATTAACATTGCTTGGTGCTTAACAAGTAAAATAATTAATGAAAATATTAATGTCCTTTTGTACTGAATCTGTGAATAAACATTAAAATCTCAATTTGCATTTGATCTTGAAAGTTAAACTAATTATTTACATAGTTGAATCACTCTCATTTCTTCTATATTCCAAATGTAAAGAGAAAATTCCACTCAGATTTTTTCCTCCAAGAACTACCACTTTGTGGAATAGACTCCTGTGTGGATGATTCCCTGAACATTACAGTCTTAACTTCTTCAAGTCGAGGGTCATTTGTTATCTATCCTTCTTATCCTCAGTTATGAAGATAAGGTAGATATGATTTCACTTTCTATCACCTCATTCATAATAACCACTTTAACAGTAACCCCCTACCTTGAGTAGAATGTTTCTTTTTCTTTTTTTGTTCTTTTTTAGCAGCAGCATATCAACCTCTGTGAGTTATTTAATGCTGAAATGTAATTATTTTGTATGCAATTTTTATTTTATTTTTGAAGATGTTAATGGTTTTTAGTGATATAAGTCCCATAGTCAGGAGGAGAAGAGGCATCGTATTCATACCATTCCCACGGGTATTTTCACATAGGTGAATATGACAACCCTGAAATGGAATTAGAACTCGGTTCTCTGATTAACAATTCTCAGCCATTATTGATTACACTACCTGCACATCCAATCTTACAGCATCTTGTATTCCCAAGTGGTTACCCATCTAGGTAGTAACCAGGCTCAACATTGCTTAACGGTGGTGATTGTACTAGAACCAGTATTTCAACATGATGTGAATGTAAGCCTAACCTTGAATAGAGTTGAGTGGCTTTCAAGCCTTGTATTGGGTGAACTCTATGGAGAGAAAAAAAAAAAAGAAAAATTACAACTTGCAGACTAATTCTAGTATGGCTCAGAATTTATAAGGCTTTGCCATTAAATGAAGGAAATTTCTGTTGCAGTTCAAGGATTCATTTTTAAAAATATATAAATGTGGCAATTTTAAAACAGTAAATAATAATACATGCCAGTCTGTGACTTTTTCAGCTCATTGGCACTGTTAAAAATGTGCAATTAATTTTACAATACAAGGTGGGTACATTAAAGTCATGTATAATCTCAAAGTAATTCTATTTAGTTTCACCAGTTCAGACTTTTTATGGCTATGATATGCCATGCTACTTACAGAGTTGAATCCACCTCATTTACTCTATATTCAAAACTAGAGGCTTCACTTGCTTGCTATCACTTCACAAAGTAAGATATATTCACTACTTGAAATATTTGAAACAAAATTTTAAATGAACATTTCATTCATAAATTGGTTTGTTATAGTTAAGAAAAATTTTACAAATAGATGCCAAATTAGTTATGTTTCTCTAACTCTTCAAATTCTAATTTCTATTTTCCCATCTTTACACTATATTAATTTTATCTTATCAATTGTCTCATGTTCTGTCACCCATGAAATAAAAATAATTGTTCATATGGATAATAAGAATCTATGTACATCAAATCGTCTTTAAATTAAGTGGCAGCAGAAGAATTATTGTTGAACTTTTTAAAAGGTAAGCTTAAACATTAATTCAATACTTAAATGCAGTGATCAACTTCTGTAGTTTATTGATGCCTGTTGCATCTACTCCTGCCTAGTGATGATGGCCAACCAAGAGTCCTCCACAATAGGGTGGCTTTTAAGCTGGTTTATAATAAAACGTGCACTGCAATGTTGGATTCAAAAGGAAAATAAGAGTTACTCCTCTTGAACCATGAAAGCAGCGATAATAGCTAGTATAATATATTAATATATATTTTCAACCTCGCATAATCTGGCAATCTTGAATCAGCTCAACAAAAGTTGTTCCCTGCGCCTAACTTTCCTAGAGCTTTTGAATGAGCTATGAATCATTGAAATCGGACCAGTGGGAGTGGAGGGGTTGCTTGGACACACACACATACACTGTACTTTATATATAAGATGAAGGGAGAAAGTTCCACTCACAGCATTTTCCCAAGAACTGACGCTTTCTTGAACAGACTCCCACATTAACCTGTTCAAGTCAAGTGTCATTTGTTATCTCTTCCTTATCCTCAGCTATGAAGATAAGGTGGATAATATTTCACTTTCTGCCACCTCATTCATAATAACCATTTTAACAGTAACTCTCAACCGTGAGTATTTGATTGGCTTTTGTATTGGGTGAACTCTAGTATGAGAAAAAAAAATTGCAGACTAATTCTAGTATAGCTCAGGATTTATAAGATTTAGCCATTAAGTGACAGACATTTCTGTTGCAGTTCAAGGATTCATTTTTTTTATTTACCATATATACTAAAGTATAGTTTGAATTTTTATGATTATTTCTTTTTTTATGCAAAAAATAAAACTTACACAAGTAAAAATCATGCAATTTCAGTGACTAGTTGCACTATACACGGGTAAATTTTACTGGTAGGTTTAAAATTCATACAAAAAAAATTCAGGGCTTGCACTATACATAAAGTCAGCTTATACATGATTATATATGGCAAATATAATTGTAAAGCAATAAATAATACCCTCCAGTCTGATTTGTCTGCTCATTGGCACTGTTAGAAATGTGCAATTAATTTTACAATTAAAATACAATAGAAGGCGGGTGAATTAAAGAGAATATTTATAATCTCATTTGTTAAGCTCCAGGTTTAGATATGCAAATCAAGTTAATATTATGTAATCTCTGTCCTTGATGGTTAATCTCTTTTATCACTCAAAATGACAATTGTAGGCCTTATTTGATGCAGCTTTTATATTTGAGTACATATCCTTCCCTAACATATTACCACTTTGATTGATGATTGCAGAGCTCATATTAAAATCAGTCTCTACTGATGAAACGGACTTTTGACCTTCCTGAGTGAACATTTTATTATTTTTTTTTTTTTTGGGATAGAGTTACCACTGAGAAGATGAACTATGTATTTGTAGCTGACCTACTACAAGTTGGGCTTGGAAAGAATGTGAGTAAGAGTTATGCCATCCCATGCCTCTGATACCATACATTTAAACCGTCTACAATGGCTTTGATTTCATAAATGATAATCGTTGTTTTATTTTATATATTTATATATATGGGAAATGGTGGATAAAGGCATGAAACTGACAGTAATCATGCAGTATTGATTTCTATGTCAACTCGGTATATATCTACCAACACTGTCACAAATATGGAGCATCGCCCACCACCACAATAAATATACCAAATTTTAAACATATATTCTCACTTGTAGAACTCTCTTCTGACTTTTTGATTTCTTATAAACTTTGATCTTCAAAAATGCAATATCAATTGTTAATTTCTGTCTTAATTTCTGTTCTTTTATTGTTCTCTGGTCTTAATATTTTCTTTTTTTCTCCTCATATTCTCTCATAGTAACCACTTGCATCTTAGTGATTTCATTGCCTTGCTTGGGGTGAAATGATTGAAAAAAATACAAAAATAAAAAAAATTAAGTAATGAATAAAATATTAAATTATCAAGTCTTTACTCAGTTTCACAAAGGGACTAGATTGTAAAATTTAACAATGTAGTATTCTGACAAGTCAATAGCATCTCTGCAAAACTCTGAGTTAGGACAAGATAAGTGAATATTTATTTTTATTTATTACTAAGAACAAAGACTGCTTGCATTAAAAGAACCATGGCCAACTATTTTTTTTTTTCCTTTTGAAAAACACTGGTTTTCTAAAAATAAATACGCTAAAATTCATCTTCATCCCTGCCGTGTGCCGACGACTTAGTGGTAGAATCTCCGACTGACGCCAATTCAGTCGGGTTTTGAACCTAGCTAGAGGCAACGGGATGTCTAACCACACTGAAGAGCTGTGAAACAGTGAAACAGTCTGTCTGTGGATGACATATATATATATTTGGGCAGCAATCCCTCATTTATGCAAGTTTTGTTGAAAACGACTGACAAGGCTCTGTGGCTGAGTTTTTATATAATTTCTCATGTATTCATATAATATTTTTCTTTCCAGGACATAAATTATATAAAAAAATTGTCCATATGTTTTCCAAGCACTTTCGGCTATACTTTTAGCCATTTTCAAGGATGAATTTTATTTTACTTTTAACTGAATATATGCATTTTAATAATGTATCTAGAGTTATAGAAATGTTTTATTTTCCAAACACAGTCAACACGTTGTGACCGTGTTCATAGTTGATATTATTGAGTATTGACTTTTTCTTTTTTATTAATACTTGCACATGTGTATGATTCTATTATATTTGTATTATCAACAGGTATGTTACGGATACATTTTGATAGGTCTCCATGTGTATTTAAATGAGATCTAAATGAGCTGTCGTCAGAGAGATGTAACATGAGTTTTATTAAACTCATCATTGATAATGGCTAAAAGTATAGCCGCAAGTGGTTGAAAAACATTCAGACAATCTTTATATAATTTATGTTCTGAAAAGAAAAAAATTATATGAACACATTATATAAAAAAACTCAACCACCACACATTGTCAGTAGTTTTCAACGAAACTTACATATATGTATGCAAGATTTAAGAAACGGATATTTTTATATATAGTCTTCAATATTAAAAATGGAGCATTAATATTACATGAAAAAAGATTACTTTAAATATCAATTTTTTCCCCCAATTCAAAGTTTCATGATTAATGATATAATGGGTCGATAATGACATATTAACAAATATTTACTTTGTTACTTTAATAATAATATAACATAATAAGTCAAATAAAATAGCATAATTTAATTAATAATACAAATTAACACATATTACAATTTAATTAATAATATAACTTAAATAAAATCCATTAAAAAAATAAAACAAATTTAAATTTAATTTATAAGAAAAATTTACAACTGAAAAAATGAAACACTTACAATCAAAGGCGTTAACAAAAGCAAAAATTGTCGCAAAATTTCGAAACCTAAGGTCATAAAAAATTCTCCATGCAACCGCCTATGTTAGCTCTCTCATGGATATTGACCACTTTCCACTAATACTGCACGCATGCACACACACACAAAATTTCATAATAAAAAATATATATGAAGGTGTTACTAATAGATATGTATGTTTGCACACATATATATATATATAATGGATTATTTAGCAATTAAAGCACTTTCTCTAGACTTTTGTCTTAGTAAATTGTTTTTTCTTGTAATTAAAGTAGTATTTCTTTCAAAATTTATTATGGTAACCAGCTAATACATTAAGTGTGCAATTGTTATTTTCTAAAAGTTCCTTTTTTGTTCATATAATCTCTTATTTGAATTCCTTCTATGTATATTTGCATCCAGGTTCTTACAACATTTTTTTTGTGTGTGTATATATATATATATATATATATATATATATATGGCGTCATGGGTAAATTGTTACTGCACACTATAGGAGGGGCACTTGGGCACTGTCTGAGATGAAAGACCACCATGATACAATTTGCTCAATCAGAAATTTGGAAATGGCATGCTGTACTGCTTGGCATTCATGCTGGAAGCTCCAATATGAATAGAATAAAAAGTAGTAAAGCATGTCAAATTTGTAAAGGTTTTCCTATTTGTTCCTTATTTAAACATTCTGTTATACTTAATCTGTATTTTTTCCATTTTTATATATATAAGAAAAACTAGAACAGTATGAGATTTTGGTGGGTTTCTTATTGTATTGAATTAGTTGTTTCATTCAATGTGGAGACTTAGAAAGGAACTTGCTAAAATTAAATCTTAAGATGTGAGAACTTTTGACCATCATTATTTTCAAGCAAAAAAATATTGAAAGTTTAGCCAGTATATTGTTCATATTGTCAATTTGAAGTTTAATTTTATACCAGGAGAAAGCTCCCAAATGTCTCAGTAGACATCCTCTGTCCTTTTAAATAGAACATGTTTAGATAAAGGATTATTATCTGATTATACAATGTCTAAAATGCACTCACACATATTGTACTTTTATATATATATATATAGATGATTGTCTCTGTTTGATAATTCACAAGAAGTAAACAATAATGGTGTTAAAGTTGTCTATTTTCCTTCATGCAAAAGTTTACAGGTTAACAGCTGTTGATCAGATTGAGTCTTGTACTATATACACCCATCAAAATTCTTGAAAAATATCTTGTTTATTCTTGAAGGTCTGTTGCTGATAGTCATAAACAGAACAGCAGATGGTAGGGTTTTGCTATAACCATTCTCTTATTTTACTGTAAAGAAGTATTAAACAGGATTTCTCTGGATTCAGCTTGTTTTTACCTTTTTATCTGAAAACAGGAACCATACATTTATGCATTTCAATGACATTAATCTATTAATACAAGCAATGTGACCTGTGATATCATAGATAGGAGTCTTTCTTTTTTTAATGTTTCATTGATGATGATGATGAAAAGTTGTTCAAAATTTTTTTTTTAATATGTAAGGCATTCATCAATGTGACTGATAGGTTGCAGTCTAATATGTATGTTATATAGCTGCAGATAAATTTTAATAAGCTTAACTTAGACTGATTTACAACATGGTATTCTATATCATAAATGCCATGATTCAAGGTCAAATAGGTAGGAATGTTCTTATGTCAGTTCCCTATACAGATATATAAACTTAAACTGACAAGGTCTGTCTGTTTTGTTCTTTTTTGTTTCTTATTTGTTTATCCAATTTTCAAATAAGTTGTTGCACATCAAAATGAGAATTGTGGATAAATTGACCAAAGTTCATGTTTTCTTTCTTCTCATGCTTTTTAAACCTATCATTTATTTTCAAGAATTAAATGTTGCCAATATCATAGAAAATACTTGTTAGTTACATCTTGACATTTTTAAAAATTAAATTTCAAATTTAAATATATATCATTTAAGTGACATCAAATGTAGAATGCTTTCACAAGACTTGATAACACCAGAAATGAGCATATACATATGCATTATAATTAAGTTATTAAAGTTTTTATACAAATTTATAATTCTATTCCCTGTGGTGAAATATAATTAATGCAGATTGTTGCTTTTTTTATAATAATAGATTTATGTATTTTTCTTTTTCTCTTTTTTTTCTCTCTACAGTGTTATTATCTACTAATATTTCCATAAGATTTTAATAGTTGTATTTTGGTTGTTTGTGTTGTGATGATCAATATATGCACAAATTGCACTAAGTTTTGATAAGTGACAATTTAAGCTACTTAATATTTTGTGATTATTGATATTGGAGATGAATTCTCCCAAATGCATGCACACACACACATCAGAAAAAAAACCGTAAGTAAATGACTCAACAAAGGTTGACATGTTGTAAAACCAACCAACAAACTTCAATTTTTATTTACAACTAATATTCTAAAAATAATTTCCATTTCTGCAGTAAAGATCATTGTACAAGATATCTCAAAAGTCAAAGAATTTTTAAAAATTTATAATTGCCTCTTAATTATATTTCCATTAAATTTCCAAAATCTTAAAAGAAATGAAATAAAAGTGAAAAAAAGTAGGTAGACTAATAGTAAAAAAATGATATACAAATTTTAAGATGAAGACAATAGTTTGAGTATAAATAGCATAGTGTTTTTACGCGTTTGAATTTTGGTGACCATTGGTATTAACCAATCCTTCCACTTACATATAATGAATTCACTTCTCATTAAATATATTGTGGCTTTATGCTAATCTAAGCCATGTAAATAAGAATAATATAAAAGCAAGAAAAAACAAAACAAATCCTTTACACTAGTGGTTCCCAAATGGTGCAGTAGAATGATTGTAAGACAAAGATTTATAAACAATTTCAAAATATTCATATGCCAAAAATAAATATAATTTAAAAATTTCAAATATTATTATGGAATACTTGTAATTGCATGCACGAGCCCCGGTATAAATAGTTGTAAATAATTGACCAATTTTGACATTATGTCAAGTATTAAGAATATAGTAACTAAGCTCCACAAATTGGAGGAGAGAGTTATCAACGATAATGTTCTGACTTTGAATCTGTGGTTATCTCCCTTTGTACTTTTTATCATGTAAAATTTGGCAGAAGCAAATTTTCATTCCCAAAATGCAGCTCAGAGAAAAAAAGTTTGGGAACCACTGCTTTACACTCTAGTAAAACATTTCTACTGTTCCTTTAACACAAGGGAAATTTTCTATCATTTCAGCTTTTAAGGCTGTTGCTAATTATTGTAGAAATAGTTATAAACAAGTAACATAATGGAAAGGATATTTATTTGCAACTGTATTTGTAAATTTAATATGTACCAGTTTTGTATTAGGCCAGTTTTTTTTTAAGTTCATTGTTCATGTTAAGCCTGCGATAAAATATACGTTATCTTTAATTCTTATTGTTCTGTTGTTAAGTTTCCTGCTCAAAGTTGGGTGGAGAACTTGATTACCACTTAACTTGACTATTGTTGTAGCATTAAGAATAATGGTTTTGTTCAGTACAACAAGAGAGCACACAGATACTACACTATGATCTTTTATTTACACTCCTATCCATAGTGGCATGATGTGGCAAAAGAACATTTTTAATGTAAGGTGCCTGTACACATGGACCAAGGACGGACAAAAATTGCGCAGTCCTTGTGACCACTATCACACTGACAACTCTTTTGTGCAATGAGGGAGCTATTCCTCCTCATTGCTGTTGGATTAGAACCATGAACCAGGCATTCTTCAAAGTTTCTCTGTGAATTTTCTGAAGACAGAAATCTGGGAACACTTACTATACTTTGATCCCAGCCCAAAGGCCAGGAAAATGTGGTCTAATCCTAGGAGCAACACTTTAATCCTCAGAAGAACACACAGATTATGGTCCTATTAGTAAAGCTTGTTTTTTACATGAAGCATTTTGACTTGATTTTATTACTAGTTTTACTTGATTTTCTTATTGTTGCTTTTTTTCTGACAACAATAAACTTCTGATTTCTTGCTTCCCTGCCACCTACAATCTTCAAAATTTTAAATGAAACATCAGTCTGTTATCCTGAAACCTGTTCTTTTATTGTCTTTTATCATTAAAGTCTTCTCATTCTCTTCCACTACCAGACACCCCTTGCATCCTAGTGGTATTATCACCTTGCTTGGGGTGAAATGATTTAAAAAAATAATTGGTGTTTAAAAGACTTACTGCATTCTAAGTTGTTCTTGTAGACTACAACCATAATGATGTTTTATACTCATTAAAGAACCATATTTTCCTGAGGAGCCTTGGCATTCATGCCGCCTACTGATATTTAAATATAAATAACATTCATAAAATTGTTTGATGCTAAAGAATATAAAAATGTAGACAGTGCTGACACAGAAATCATAATGAACACACCCTGGATGTAATGTCTATCTGCTTTACGTAAAAATTCTGGCTTCATTTCAGATAAGTATAATATTTAAAGTTTCATTTAAGCATTTAAAAAAAATAATTAAAAGTAAATGTCAGCTGTACTGAAATCTATACATCTGTACAAACAAATCATGTAAGTATATATATTTATCTTTGGTGTATTTGAAATATATACATCCTAATACTCAAACTATTCACACACATGACAACAAAGTAATACACCAGTAGATTAGCACATAACCGACTTAACAAGCTTGTGTAAATGTCTGGCAGAACAAGGATTAAAAGAAATGGCAAAACAAACAAAAAAAAGCCTTTAATAAGAGTTACAAAGGACAGGAAGTTTTGGAGTCATGATTGTCCATGTTCTGAAGAGATATGGCAAATAGAAGATTATATGAAACAAACTTTCTCTTATTAGTATAGTAAGCTAAAAATAGAGAAAGTCTATTTAAATTAGACTTTCTCTGTTTTCATTTCTCTATTTAAATTAATGTTTATTAATAATATAGAAGGATGTGCAGGTAGTGTTCAAATTCTGGTTGAGGCTATTGTAAACACTTTACACTAATGATCTCAGGAAAGGCATGAATCTATCTCTTCTCCCTCACCCCAGTTATAGGTTAAATAACAGATTAGGCTGGGTACTTTAGCTTTGGCAAGAACTCTGTATTCAAAATTATGAAGATAACAGGAGACCACTCTGCTATCTTTCCGAAGTTATAGTCATTAACAAAGCTGTGGCATGATCAAATCATGCTGAAAACACTGGTTCTTGTTTGACCACTGAAGTTAAGCGGCATTGAGCCCAGTCAGTACTTAGATGAGTGACTACTTGGGAACACTGGCTACTGTAAGCAACCCCCTGCAATCTGAATTGTGTTTTAGCTTTAAATAACAAAAAAACACAACACAAAACTGTGGAGAGCTATGTCCAGAAGGGACATGGCATTTTAAAAATAAAAATGACATAATTTTATAATGTGATTATATGAAGTTTTTTGTTTTTTTAAGACTGTTAGGTAAAGAAATCTTAAACACTCATCTAGCCCTTTTTATTTTATTGAATAAAGTTTGCTATTGTTGTGATGTATCATGAGTCCTGAAATCCATTAGAATAATAATGGCACCATGTGTACTGCAGCCATAGCAGTAGTGAGAGTGTCTTGAGCAAGATAACCTTTAGGCTGGGCGTGAATTGAGTTTTCCTTCTTCTAGGACAATTGCCGACTTAAAACCCTGTTATTTAATCCATAGCTGGAAGAAAATGAATTCATGCTTTTTCCAGGGGTATTAGTGTAAACGGAAGGAAATAGAATCAATTGGAAATTGAACTCAGCATGCTGAGTTAACTTTCCACACCAGTAACCATTACACCATCTGCACATCCATCATTTGCTTTACAAAATCATAAAAATTGACTTTACAATATTTTTTGTAGCCATTAAATAGCTAGCTAGATAAATAGTGTTTTTTTTTTTTGTTGAGGCAGGACCAGGATTAATCTTGCAGAAAGTAAGGTGGGTCCTGCCTGACAAAGGATTTGTCATAATGATTTGTAGTAAGATTTTGCAAGGTAGGATACTCTTCCTGACACTCATGGTAGTCCAAGTACTCTTGAGTGATTTTATTGAGACATCATCTCTAGGAAGGTTGTCATTCAAGACTTGGTACCCCATCCTAGCCTTTATATATATATATATATATATATATATATATATATATATATATAGTTTTAAGGTATGCTATATTTATGGGTTAAAGTGCTCAATATCAAGGATAGAGTGTATGTAAGTATAAAGTGGACATTGCAGTCAACAATCTGTCAACAATTTTTGATCCTAGACTAGAAGAGGTTAAGATTGTAGTGTTTGGGGAAGCATCTTCTCAGAAGTTTGTTCTATAAAGTAGAGGATCATTGGAAGAAGCTGTCCAAATGGAACTTCCTTCTTACCAATGGAATATAAAGGGAATGAGAATGGTTCACACCTTTGTTATATGGTATAGCGGGTCATTGCTGTAAATGTCTGAACTGGTAGGATTAGGGTGTCAGAACATTAAACATTATCTATGGTTGGTTTCTCTTCAAAGATTCAATCACTGTTGCAAGAGAAAGTTTCTAAGGCTTAATTTCATAACAGATAGAAATTTAAATTCTTTAATACAGATTTCAGGATATATCAATTCCTAAAAAGCAACTTGTATACATGGCTTTAGTTATAAACTTAAACAAATTAACAATGTGTAAGAATTGATAAAGATTATGTATTTACATCTGAATTTCTGGGATGAAGAGTTATTGTTATTTATATTTGGAGTATTGTCCTTATCTTTGTTGTTGTTATCAAGTTTTGACCATTGTGCCCTCTGGCTTTCTTTGCGATGACCAAAACATTGTGATAGCAACAAAGATGAGGACAATAGTTTGAATATAAATAATGTAAATAATTATGTATTTATATTTGAAATATTAAATTTTATGTAGACTTGTGTGTGTGTGTACAAAATGTCTGTAACCTGACATGTAAGTTACTCTTGAGTTTGGAATACAAAAGTAATTGGAATAGTAGTGGGTAGTGGAAGAACTGCTCAAATATAATAAATGGGGTGTGGTTGAAATGTGAATAATTAAAAAGTTTTTGATAAATATTCAATTACAATGCCATGTTCTCTTTAAGAATGGGAAAGAAAACCCATGTCTATGTGAAGTCATCTCAATTTCGACCAACATAAAAACTGAGAAAATGTTTCAGAAGGCACAATATAGAATTGTCCAGCCTAGAACCCCTTGAGAATATTAAGCTGGGGACAGACTATATTTCTGCTCAAAGAATTCTTGCTCCAAGAATTCTTTAAGCAGAAATATTTTTTAAAAAATTGACAAGGGATGTCTGTTCAAGACTGAAGAGCAATGCCAGGATTTGGATATAGAATTTTGCTATATGAAGTTTGGTTTCTGTGATAATATACATTCTTCTATATGCCTCATCTCTTCAGGATATAAGCGATCATGGCTCTCCACAACTTCCTATCATTTGTGGCCCTTAGCAATTTTTCTCCTTTTCCTAAGGTTAAATGCCCCTCCTTGTTTATCAGGCAAATGGTTCTTTTGCCCTCAATATTCCCCATGAGGGTTAAGTTTTCCAAGCCCTCCTTCCTCATTGTGTCCAAGGAATTCCAGCTACCTTTTCCTGATTCTAAGTGTTCTTTCTGATGCCATTTTCTTTAAGACTTCCTTGTTGTTTACTGGCTCTATCTATGGAATTTTCAGTATCCTTCTGTAGAACCATATTTCTGCTGTCTCTAGTTTTCTCTTCATCCACACGGAGATTGTCCAGCATCCACTGTCAGATAAGAGGATGTATACAATACTGAATTGATAAGAAAGATTATATTGAAAAATAAGTTGTGTAAAATAGATACTTTTTTTGTATCAGTATTATTGATGTACCAGCATAAGAAAAATATCAGAATGATAATAATAATTGTTTCAGTGAGTAGATAAAAATTAACACTTATGTACTTAAGAAGTCTCATTGAAGTCATAATTGATGTGAAAAACACAAAACTGAATGGGTGATGCACTTTACTCTGGAAAAAAGATACTTAAATCCTTAGTCTTTAACTAATCTTCAGTATTTTAACTAAATTAAGCAAAAAAATAAAATCTGTGTTTTACTAATGACCTTCATTTTTCTTATCTCCCTTTTCTGTCTGTGTGATTGTAGGGGATCTTCTTGTTTACATAAGATGAGATAAGGTGAAGTGTATTTATATTTGACTGCTTGGAAGAGCCTTGGTCAGAAGCTGGGATCCTGACTCAGGCTTTGAGCATTTATAGAAAAGAAAAACTATTAAAAAATTATAGAGAATCCGAGAACGTGCCATCTTAGTTCAGACTGTGATGTTTTTTTTGTTTTTTTTGTCCCAACCATCTATATTTCTTATCTACTGATTTTCTAATTATAGCATAGACAGATTTATCCAATCACCTGGCTTTCATGTCTAAAAAACATACATACATTAAATATATCAATAAGTCTGTTGCCTCATGATAAAAAGATGTTTATTTTACATGCCCGATATTTATTCTTCAATGAAATCTAATTCTTTAGCAGTGCTGTGAATTCATTGACGAATATTAATCACATACACTGAACATCATTTCAAATCAAAATTCACAAAATTGTCAGGTTATGAACTTATTGATCCACTCATGCATCATGAGATATATAGATGTATATGTATGTATGTGTGTGTATATATATATATATATATATATATATATATATATATATATATATATATATAAATAGTTAGCCTGAAGTATATTTATGAGTGTTCTTAAATTTAAAAATTGTGAAAAATTTACATTTTTATTTTTGTTTATAAATCCTTACATTTGCCTTGATAAGGTCCGTCCAAGGACAAAATGCCTTGGCTAAAATAAGATTTCCTCTTGTCTTTGTTCATATTGTCCTTTTATAGATATATTTTTAGTTCTCTCTCTCTCTCTCTCTCTCTCTCTATATATATATATATATATATATATATATATATATATATATATATAAAGTGGTACTTAGTGGAAAGCACTCAATATCAGTGATAGAGCTAACATAATAAGTTGTACAACCACTAAGCCACTAAGATGCAAGGCATTACTGAGGAAAAGAAAAGCATTATTAAGGAGAGAGAACACTAGCAGAACAGGAATTAAGAAGAAAGAAGATAATGATTGAAATTGCATTTAAATATTTGAAGATTAGGCAATGATGTGGCAGAAATTTAATGGATATAGGCATTTAACGGAAGCCATAATGACCAGCTAAATTTCATTTTATGCTTTAGTATGAGAAAGATGATTTAAGTGATTTTAAATGCAGCACGTTTGTTGGTGCTAGATGGTGGGGTATGAGTATTTCAAAAACTGCTGATCTATTAAGATTTTCATGTACATTTTTCTAGGCTTGGAAAATCACAATTCTCTGGGTAGGGATCTTTTGTTCAAATAACCAATTTTACAATGGACATATGCAGAAGAGCATATATGCAGGCACAATACATCAAACCTTAAAGCAGATGGTCTCCAGCAGTAGCACATCATGTTGAATGGCATTACTGTCAGATAAAAAAAAAACCCAAAAAACTGAAGCTCCAATTTGCTGAGGATTATAAAAATTGGACAATAGAAGTTTGGGAAAACATTGCCTGGTCTTATGAATCTCAATTTCTGCTGTAACATTCAGATGACAAGGCCAAATCTTGGCTTAAATAACATGAAAATATGGATCCATCCTGCCTTGGATCAGGCTGGTAGTGGTGGTGTAATGGTATGGGGAATCTTGGCATATTCTTAGGGACCTTGGTACCACTAAAAGATCATTTAAATGCCACAACCTACCTGGGTATTGTAACTGACCATATTCCACATTTTATAACTGACCATATTCCACATTTTATAACTATGGTGCACCCATCCTCTGGTGGCCACTTCCAGCAGACACTATATGGCAATTCAAAAATAGTGGCAGAATAGTTCTAAGAAATGTTTTAAGAGATGACAGAAAATGTGATGCGGAAATCTGAAAGCATGTTGGAATAGCGAAAGATGTCTTCTAAAAGCTAAACCGTATTTTAAAATCGGGAAAGTTTCTTTAGAAAGAAGAGTGCTGAACTGTTATGTAAGATAAATCCTATATGGCAGTGAATGTTGGATAGTTTCCTCACAGATAAAGAGACTTGAGGCAACAGAGATATGGTTCTACAAAAGAATGCTGAGAATACCATGGACAGAGCGTATGAGAAGCAAAGAAGTTTTAAGGAAAATCAAAGCAAAATGGGCACTTAGAATCAAAAAGAGACAGCTGAAGTTTTTTGGAACAAATAATGAGGAAAGAGGGCTTGAAAAGCTTGATACTCTCAGGACATATTAAAGACAAGAGGGACAGAAGGAAACAGCAAGTAACCTACAATCTTGTAAATGGATGACAGAAAACAGTAGGAAGGATAGTGTTAAAAAAAAAAAGAGAAAACATTGCTAAGAGCTACAAAGAATAAAAAGTTGTGGAAAGCCATGATTGCCCACATCCCGAAGGGACATGACACACAAAAAAAATGACATCACTTCAGAATCGTAAGTTATAAAAACTGAAATGTTATAAGCAACTGAAATGATAATGGCTTCAATGAAATAAAATAGGTTTACAATGAAGATTACCAATGGACTGAGTTTGTATTTACCGTGATATTGATGTTTGTTTTACGACTCCCTTTTTTGAGATGATGTGAAAAGAGTGTAAGGCAAAGATAGTTAAAATAAAAACAATTACTGTATATACACGAATATCATGCAACTTTTGAAGACCTAATTTTGAAGATAATTTTATGGGGGTTGCATCATACATGAGATATAAAATTTGCGTATGTACTTCTGTCCCTGACTATGCCATTGACCAAACTATATATCCATTTACCCTTGTCAAAAAGTACAGCTGTATTTAAAATAAACATGATTTTGATAAAATTGATGTTTTATTTAACTGTATCCAATAATAATAATACATGTAATATTCACATATTAGTATCACATTATAAAATACAAATATAGCAAATATGCATCTTTTACATTGTTTACGTTTGAGATGTTTAGCTGTTTCTCGTTCAGTTGTTTATGGCTGTACACATTTATGCAGTGAGTATAGCATTACTGATGATACTTTTATCATTCTCTTACTTTCTAACTTATTTAGTTAGAAGATGGGATAAAGAGACAGAGGAAAAGAGGTTAGTCTATTGTAATTTGGTCTCTCAAAAAAGGGACTTGCATGATACATGAGATACATGATTAAATCATTTTTTTAAGTGTTGTAACCTAGGGAAGGTTACTGAATAGAATAATCAAATGAATAATAATACTTAGGACAAGAACAACACATATATAAGATTTGCCAGTGATGCACAGAAGTAGTCAACTGCTAGAAGTGAGTCAAGTGAATTCCACAATGAATCTCCAACTGCAGACTGCAGACCCACACATACAGTATTC
Source organism: Acanthosepion esculentum (assembly GCA_964036315.1). NCBI lineage: Eukaryota > Metazoa > Mollusca > Cephalopoda > Sepiida > Sepiidae > Acanthosepion > Acanthosepion esculentum. Next base: position 62,308,418 of record OZ038497.1, read on the forward strand.
ACTACTGTATTTATGGGAATGGGGTCATGCCCATTATCATCCGTAGGTATGCTACAACAGTAAGTGAAAATTTTGGGGTTGCATGATATGGGAGTTCACATGTTACATGAGTATATACAGTAAGTTTGTTGCTGTTAATGCTGTTAAGTAAACAATCTTTTTCTAGTGGAATTTTAAGAGTTCATTTAAAGATCAGTAAAATGCAATGTAATAGTTGCAGTTGGAGACATTTGGAGAAGATAACTTTGAGTCAGTTTGCAATGAATTTTCTTAGTTTTTTTTTATGTTGAGGTTCACCTTGTACAAGTCTCAGGGGCCATTTGTGGTAGAGGGTTACAGAGTAAAAGACACAATTTATGTGGATGGGTGGGGAAGTTAACAGTTAGCCCTACACTTGAACAGGTTAGGATTGTAGTAATTGGGGAAAACATCCTCTTAGGAATCAGTTCCACAGAGCAGTGGCTCATGGGTAGAAGCTGCTCAAGTGGAACTTACTTCTCAATAATGGAATACAGAGGGAATGAGGTTGGTTTGCTACAATCTAAGTGGCATGGCGGGTCCTAACCATGAAGGTTAGATCTGGCGGAACCAAGAAATGCAGTATGTCCAACCACTTTCCATTGAAGTAGCGATAGAGCACTGATACACTTACCTCATCCCATCTATGAGAGGGGTTGCAGGGTGAAAAATAATTTGCCACCTATAAGGATACAGAGGCCTTTGGACTCTATCAAGATTGGAAAGTGAGAACTGGGAAGCTCCTGCTCAAATATGACAGCAGTACTCCATTTTCGGCCTGATCTGGCTCTTGTAAAGATAGAGGATAGCATGAGGAGACAGGTACTTACCAGAGTAGTACAGAGAACTGATCATTTTTCCTTTATCTTTAGCAATGGATCATGTACACACTTGCAATCTTGGGGTGAGTTTAAAGAGTTGCTCGAGGTATGGGCCTCTTTGAGGGGATATCCATGTATCATGACTGGTAGTAGTACAAGGTCCAATCAGCAATGATGGAACATAACTAGTTATGCAAAATGTCAGAAACTTTTTATTTTGGTGCCATCAATTTGTAAGTATTTATAAAGCAAAAAAGGTATTTTGCACAATGCATTTAGATATACACAACCTTTCAAGTGCCCAGTGTTTCAATTTGATGATATTGCCATCCCTACTGATAGTAATGATCAGATAATTCGAAATAAATAATCCTTGTCCTTTGTTTCATCCAGATAATTTTAAATTAGTTGGTTATTGCATAATGGGATTCTATTATATTTGATACTCTTGTGTACTTTTATTTCTTTTTCTTTACTTTTTTTGGTCACCCACCCCTTATGAGATTCTCTATATTTAAATATTTCTTATTTGCAGCTTCTTTTAACTCTCTCATATCCATCCAACATTACTTTATCTTTTCTCATTTTTAAAATATTCTTGCTCATGGCAAAAAAAAAAAAAGAAAGAAAGAAAAGATTCCCTAAAATCCTTTCTTTCACTCTGGTTGGATCAAATAACAACTGATTGAGTTATTTCCCCTTAGCAGCATCTCACACAATTAGCCAGTCACTCTTAGTACTTTATAATACTTCCATCATTCTACCCCCCTCCCCCAAGTTAGCAGTGTCTGCTCCAGTTTGTACCACTCTCCATACTTGGTACCCCTCCTTCTTTCAAAAAGTTGACCTAAGATGTGGTGACTAAAAACTCTCTGTCCATTTTGGTATTACCATTCTAAAGTGGCAGAAAAAGATGCGGTTCATTGTAGAGGTATGTTTTTAAATTTTAGAACACTTATAGCCAACTCAAAACAAGCCTTGTAACCGGTAGAAAAGAAAAGTAACTAAAAGACTTCCTTTTGCTCTATCTCATGTTACTTGACTGAAGATGGGGAGAATAATGTTGCTCTGGCATCTCCACTGATTTGAAATTAGAAGACACAAAATTTCACTTTGTTTATATCACTCTGCAAATTTATTGCCATTATCAAAATTTACAAAATCATTTCATAAACGTTCTTGTCTCTTCTACCATAAATGACAGCATTGTCTTTCTTCTCAAGAAAAAGAATTTAACAGACAAAACAATGCTGTCAGTTAAGTTTCAAATTGTGGGTACACATGTGTATGAAATTTGGGTAATTTTAACTTGTCTTTTTTAACTTAATTATTCAAGCTTTCTATTTGCAGTTTGTTGTATAAGATTTTTGTTCTGTTCTGTTTGATTTTATTTTGTGTATAATATTTTATAAATAATAGATTCTTCTCTCTCTTTTACAATAATATTGTGAAATTAATGAAAATTGAATGTAAAGAATTTTTTTTTTATGCAATTTCTTAAATTTGTTTATTTGTCGACTTTGATTTTTGTACACTAAGGACTGAGATGCAAAATAAAATATCTTTTTTCTTTAGTCGAAAAATATATAAATTATGCTTCATACTGCTTGCTTTATAATAAAACCATTTCACACAGATATCATAGTTTAATCAACACAAAAAAATAATTTTTTATACTATTGCTCACTCAATACAAGACTCAAGAGCCACTTAAGATAGAGGGTTACTGAATGAGATTGTTTTAAGAGTGGAAGAGAAAGTGGTGCATATTATAAGATCAATCAGTTATGTGCCATGCCTGATACACGCTTAGGCAATCATGTATCTTTCGCTACATGACTGACGGGACAGATTTTTTTCTTGCAGTAGGTTGCCATTTCTTTCTGTGGTAGACCAGTTGCCATCCAAGGCTATAGAACTCGGTTTATCCTACTATTTACCCATAGCTGGGAGGAGAAGAGGAGGATTCATACCTTTCCCAAGGGTATTAGCACGTAAGTGAATGTAATGGATTCAAGTGGAATTCAAACACAGCTCTCAGATTCCTCAATCTGAGACGCTATCCATTATTCCACTGTACCTGAGATAGCTATTTTAAAAAACAATTCATACTGATACATGACCCATGATAGTCAGTATTCCAAAAATACATAATAACAATGCCAGAATATTTATAGTTAACAAAATGTACCTGGAAAGATATTTTCTTCTAAAATCTGCAAAATTAAGTTTAGGGAATTTTTTTTATTATTAGAAGTTAAGAATGAAATTAAAACTAATCATGCAATAAAAAATTATTTAAGTCAATTTCAGATTTCTGAAGGAAGTATAATTTTATGTATATATATTTTAGATGGAAAACAGGATAACCAATTATTGCGCATGCAGTTTATTTATATCTGGAGGTTCTCTTAATTTAATATGACTATCATTGTCTATATGGATATGCGATATATATGATATGGCTGTATGATACAGAATAAAAATAATAAATTTATAAATAATTATAATTAATGTCTAAATACAGAAATAAAAATTCTTATATTCAGACAGAAAAAAATGAAAAAATATGTTGTTTATAAGAAGAAATATATAAAGTTAATTAGCCAAGTGGCGAATATTTGAATGTCATTACAAAAACAAAATAAAAGCAAAAATGCATTTAGTAAGAATTAATGTATAAAAACATTTCTTTGTTCTATGATGCTTTTCACACAGTGCACACAGTGAATTCATACCAAGTAACTAAGAAATAAATTAAGATATGTCTGGAAAATATCCAGCCATTTACTATTTTGGCAATCATTCAGACACTGAAGCCTTAGTCCACTTCAAAGAATTCCTCTTGAGTCCTTACAAACTTATCCTAGCACCCATTTCACAACATTCTCCTTAAACTCGTCCATACATTCCAATGTTAATTTTATTTCTGAAAAAAGCCAGAAGTCAGAAAAAGCCAAATCTGGATTATTGGTAGATTTATAAACCTGAGTGATGTAATGTTTTACCAAAAAGTATTGCACAAGATGTAAAATATTTATTTGCATGATCTTGTGAATGCAACAGTTATGCAATGCACAAGCTTACTCAGTTGAATGAGTAACCCCATTGGAGAGTTTATGTACTTCAAGACTCCTGTTGATTAGTAGCCAACTTACATCCAGGCCACAGAACTGGTTCTCTATTTGTAAAATATATTCCAGACCACGTATGAGTAGCATTTTTGTCATATATACTGAATAGACTGATAAAGATTTGTTTACATTTTTTTTCTTTATTACTAATTACTTAAATGTCACTTTCAACAGGTCCCACTTAATGTCAATTCATTTCCTGTTTAAAGAATTTATATAATTATTTGCAAATGCTAATTATTATTCTGCTTTATTATTGTTAAAGTATTAACACTTGTATGTCACAATGGCTGACAAAGAGGAAGTATGCTGACAGGGCAACAATTCTTCCTTGATTAATTCTTAGATTTCCTTGAAATGTTTCTATAAAAATTCTTACTGAAATTAAACTGTATTTTTTCTTTTTCATGCAATACTGTCTATGACTCTAATTAGGTTTGTTATATACTTGATTTTTGAATATCTCTCTTGGATTTCAACAACATTTGTTTTTCGTATGATATATGGAAAATAAAGGGCTTTTTGTTTTGGTTGGGGACATCAAGCATTTTTCAAAACCCACTTGTATAATGCATATAAAATTCTTACTTGTTAATTTTTCAAAATCGTCTATGAAAACAAAGTAAAAACAAAAAATATGGTTTACTAACGTGCATTCAGTAATGAGGTTAAAAAAATAAAAATGAGGAGAGGTCTACTAGTATTCATAAGCCTGATGAAAATTCCTTTTTAGAATTTGTTGATTTACTTTGCTTGGAATGTGTGCACTCAGTTTCTGTGACTCTCTTATAATAAAAAGTAAGTAACATCACACTATTTTCAGTTGCATTTCCTTAAAGTTAGATTTTTGAGACAGATGTTGTTTTGGAATTGTTCTTCCCGTGCATGGATCAGGAGAGGATGGTCGGTCTGTCTTCTGCAGGTTTCGCCTCTTGCTTTTGATGGTTGTTGAAAGTGGAGGTCAGCTTTTTCATGCACTGAGTCCACTGTTTAGGCTTGGTACCCTTTCTTCATAGCACAGCAAGCTGAGGTGGCCAAGGTGATTTCCAAGCTAGCACCTATTTGTAAATGGATTACTTTACAATGCTAAAGAGTTCCAACTGCTCTGCTATTTGTTGTTAACTGGGGACTCCAGACAGGAGGGTGTTATCTTCACCCTGATCTATAGGAAAGATATATTCATGCCTTTCTTAATTAAACTAGTCTGAAGTAAACCCAGTCTCAACTGAAATTTGAACTTGTTCTGATTCCATTTTCTGTGGTGTAAAACACTATACCACCTGATAGCTCACAAATCAAAATATTTCCAGCACTTGTGTTAGTAAGGCAGTTATCTAAGTAGTAGCCAGGCTTGAGATTGCTTAACTTAAGCAATTAGACTAGAACTGTATTGAATATCATATGACTAAAATAATCCCACTTATTTATCTGCTAATGGCCATTCAAAAATTGTGGATCATAACAAAATTGAGAATGATCTTTTATGTAACTTGTTCCTTCAGGAGAGAGGTAATAATGGTTTCCACAATTTCTTGTTTTTTTTTTTCTCTAATTTTTAACTTTATACATTTCCTCTTTGTCCTTGTTCTGCCATTCATTCACATAAAATCATTGAGTTTACTTGCTGTTTTCCCTCTGTTTCATTATTTACCTTGTATAGGTGAAAGCCTATGCAAGAGAATTTAAAAATATATTAAGCCCAAACCCCAGGGCAGTATCTCTCCTTGGGGAGAGGGCTGGGTTTATTGTCTGGCACCTGAAGTGTCCCTGAAAGGAGAAAGGCTTTTGGCAATTTCTCCATGGCTTTTGCCATTAAACCCACTTTAAACCTCAAACTTATGTCACATTCAGTAGCGGTATTAGTGCGCTCTGGTAAATACCCATTTTGTCTTGTAAGTGTTAAATTCTCCAGGCTCTTTTTCTTCATGCCTCTTTCTGATTGTAACTATCAGTATATCAAACTGAATCTCCCACTATTAACTTTAATGAAATTTCATTAAAAATAAAAGTTAGATATTTGTGATCGGAAGTGCTTAATCTATCATAATGTGAAAAAAAAATTGAAAAATATAATTATTTCTTGTCACAATGGCTTTTGTACAACAAAATGTAATACTAATGCAAGTGCCATCTAGGGCTTTATCCTTGGACCTACATTGTTCCTAATTTTCATCAATGACCTTCCTGATGTCATCAGTTCTAAATTCAACTATTTACTACTGTCTTAATGTTAAGTTTGATCTATACAATAAGGTCAAATTGGTAGCTGATCTAAAAAGTGACCTACAATCTACTGTTAACTTAGGCAAGGAATGGCTTGTTAATTTTTAATGCCTCTAAAATGAAACTGCTGTCTTTTAATTGCCTGAGAGAATCCTTTTGCATGGCTGATGCTAACTTCCAGGAGAGTGACTCATTGTGCCTTCTTGGACTAAGGTTTTTTGCTGATATGAAGAGGAAAGATTGTGTCATGCTTAATAATTTTTTTTGCTAGAATCTATCTTAGACATTTATAAGTCTACTACTCATTCATGCATTGAACATTGCTACTGCATCTGGTCTGGTGCTTCTATATATCTTGATAAATCTGCAATATTATTAATCATGACCTGGTATTTGGGCTTCAGTCACTTTGTACCTTTCTATAAATATTTTCATGGTAATTATACTGATGAATTTTTCTCTATGGTACCTAGACTCTATAAATGTAAGTTTAGCAGCAAGGTCTCATCATTTAACAGTTGAAATAGCTTGATGTAACTGTAAGTTCTATGCTAATAATTTCTTTTCTTGCACTCTTGTGGAACTCTCTTCCAGCTTCTTGCTTTCTAGTCAATTTTGATATTCCAAACTTTAAATGCAATGTCAATCATTATCTTGTATAATCTTAATTCCTGTTCTTTTATTATTCTCTTTCCTTAATAGTTTTTTTTTCTCAAATTCTCTGACACTGAGTAATCCCTTGTATCTTAGTGATTTTATTATCTTGCTTGAGGTGAAATGATTAAAAAACCCAAAAACAAATCAAGATGTGAAGCAATACTGGGATGAAAAAGCTTGTATGAAAAGGGAGAAGGAAGCTTTGTAGATGTTCTTTTTAATCTTGTTTTGTTTTAATATAAATATATATATGTATATAATATGCAAGTGTTATGCTGTCAATTTGGATTTGCCTATGAGAAGCCATTAAATGTCTTAAATAAAAAAGTAAGTTTGTTTAGGAAAGAAATTAACATTTGCATTATAAGAAGTATCTATGTTGCTTAAATCAATGTTAAGAATGAATATTCTGTCACATAAACTTTATTGCAGGATATTGTTAAAATGATTCTAATTTTTATTAGTTATTATTGTTAATATCTTATGCTAATTCATAAATTCAACTTTATTGTAAGTAAGTTTTGTGTAGGGTTTAAATAACCCGCAAAGGGTTAATAAACTGTTAAAAACAATCAATCAGTTTTGTTTGGGGAAGAAATTAACATTTGTAAGTTTTACTTGTTTTCATTATTTCAAGTATTGGCGGGGGGGGGGGGTGTCTTCTAACACCCCCCCCCCCTCAATTGATAAGTGGAGACACACACACAAGAATTGCTTTATTTGTCTTTTTGTCAGTGTTAATTAACCTCATACTGCAATAATGCATCTAAAAATTCATAAGGGATGTTAAAGTATTCCTTTTCACAAGAGTAGGTATTAAAGTGAACAAAGATTCAGGGCAACAGATTTCAACAGAACATTGATATTCAATGAATTTTATGAATCCATCAAATGGTATGTATAGTAAGTGCCGAATGTCAATGGATGCAATATTTTCTGCACAGAGGAATTCAATGATAAACTCTTCTGTTTTATTCACTTTGATGTTAGATTCAATTTTATCAGAATGCTGCTCAGCTCCTGTGACAAAGTAAAAATATAAAAATTGAGGGTTATGCACAAGAAGATTCAACTTTTATTGCTTTACTGCTAACATCTGCCTCTTAATGTTGTTGGCTAACATAATAGGAGGCATTACTTTTGGAGTTATCCTCAAAAATGTTTATCATTTCAGTGAATCACTAAATATAAATATTCTTGTTTGTTAAACTAGAAAAGACTTAAAGCTTAGTTCACTTCATAGCTACATTCTGATGTCCTATCAAAACTAACTGCTATTGTGTGTCATGTTTATAAGTAAATATGGGTATTTATCCAATTTGTCTTCCATTGCAAATGCAATATAACACAAGGCTGTTTAAAATAGGATTCCCACAGCTACATGGAATTGGACAAATTTTCATCTTCCCTGCTAGACTGATCGATGTTAAATGATTCCTTAAAACATCCAAGGCATTGGATTTCAACACAAAACTAATATTCATTGAATTTTGTGAGAGTTAATGAACATTATTAAGTAGAGAAAACAATAAAAGAAGAGAAATTAAGGAGATAGATGACGATTGACATTGCATTTAAATTTTTGAAGATTAAAGTTGACTGGGAAGCAAGAAGCTGGAAGAGGGCTAAACAAGCTAGAAGTGCAACAGGAGAAACTGTTAGCATAGTACTTATGATTACATCTAGTCATTTCAAATGTAAAATGATGAGACCTTGCCATCAATCTAGTACTGTACTTAAATTCAGTTAGATTATGGCCGTGGGAAAGTGACTGAAGTTGAGATGCCAGGTCAGGACATTGCAGATTCTTCTTTGTATTTTATTAAGAACCTCTAAATATATAGCAGAAGCACCAGACCAGTAGAAATATTCAAAGCAAATTGTAAACTTATGTGGTGAGAAAAATTGTTTAGGACAACACAGTGAACCAACCTTCTTAGAAATTGATTCAATGTAATCTTTTCCCTTCATATCATTGGAAAACATTAACCTGACATAGATTTAAGACATAGTAAAATAAAAGCTTAAATGTTTTATAATATTTAAGAAATATGAATTTGTCATTGATAAAGAAATGCAATTCTTTCAATGTAGAGATTGCAAAAATTGGTCAACTGACTTGTTTTCATGTTTAATTAGATTAAAGAATCACATGAAGATTACTTTTGATATTTCTTTTGGTGCAGTAGGATATTCCCCAAGAAAGTTGTTTATATTTGCTTTATTTATATTCTTCATGGTTTTTCTTGTTTGTCAGTATTGCTGTTAGCAGAATCAATAATTTTTTCATCTTGGTTCATTATAAGTGTAGTAATCAATTTGGTTTATTCTATTATAATTTTTACAATAACTACATGATTTTGTAATCCATAATATCACAGTATTGATTAAATACATTAAAATATTGAGGGCCTTGAATGAATGGAGATCACTTGTAATATTATAATTAAACTGCTGAATTCGGGGGGGGGGGTATTAAAAAAAATTTTTTTTTAAGTTTTTTATAGCCACTTGACCATTTCTGATTTTAGTATTTTAATTTTAATTTTTATTTGAAACTTCCTTGTTGCTCATATGCTCAGTCTATGGTATTTGTTGCATTCATCATAGAACCACATCTTTTGCATTTCAAGCCTCTTATTTGGAAATTATCCAGCATTTGCCATTTTTTCTTTTTCTTTTAATGTATTTGAAATGTTTATTTTACATATCAACCATTTTCCTTTTGTTTTCTTTTTAGGAAGGTGAAGATGATATTAAGGTCCTGATTGCTGAGAAGAAAATGTCTTCTTCATCTGAAATGGCATCTAACATGAATGAAGATGCCAGTAGTTCTGTGGATTTGATTCAGGCTTACCCAAATAAAAGTCCCCCTGGAAATGCAAAATCTGCTTCAAAACCAAAGAACACAAAGAAAACAATTCCCAAGATTGCTAAAAATAGTAACAAAGAAAAACTCCCATCAACACAAATTCCAGCAACAAATGGTCACCAGCTGATCGCAGAACACTCCTTAGATAGCAATCTCTCACCTACACCTGTTAAGTGCATTCCTCGACTGGAGAAAAGTCTCTCTTCAGATTCTTACCCTGAAATGGCACCTGACTTTGGCGTTGAAGATGGCGATGCTCAGGATATTGCAAATGAAGGATGTGTTCCTGTATCTGATGGTAAGCTCTCTTTCTCTTTTAACTTTCAGTGTTTACCTTTGTTTGAAGCCTAAAATAATCATGGCAGTGATACTCTTCATGAGCATTAATGTTTCCATAATTTTAAGAAAGATAATTTCTACTGGAATTTTTGACATGACAAATTATCATTAAATGCTTTGGTATTCTAACCAGCATGATCATCTTGGTTGTTATACTCAAAATGTTTCAGCCATGGCAATCTCCAGCCTTCTTCAAGTTTCCATCTTGATATTTAGTAACTTTCTTGGAATTTTGAAACAAGTTTTTGATTTAATCCACATGAGTAAGATTGTCTCCATTCCATTTTCTGTGTTATGGGGATATTTCATGTCAGTTAATACTCATCAGAAATTATTCACTTTTGTGTCACTTGTTTCTCTCTTCTACTGAACCAGAATATATGACTTTTCATATCTGCTTCCCTGAAAGTTGTGAATTCAATCCCCCAACAGACTTGCCAAAATTTATCACATCTAACATGAAAAGAGAATAAGACTTTGCATTTGTAAAACTCAGTACTCCTTGGTTTTGAGGTTACATAAGCAATGTATAACTTAGTTGAAAGTACGCTGTATACATATTCAAATAAAATAATTCAGCACTAGGATTGGCTGACCAGTTGTTATCCTGAATAAGAATTATGTAGTCTTCCAGTTGGCCTACAGACATGTAATATACTTGGAATTTTGTTCAGATTACAAGAGGCGCATAAGACTATCAGTGGCCAAATAATTAATGGTTTACTTGTATATTAAATTGACGTCATCTTTAAACTTATTTCATAACTCTGACTAGATTGCACATGGGTCTATCTGTTTTTTATACTGTTTCATAGTTATAGAATATGACAAAATAGATTGTTAGTTAATAACCTGAATTTGCAGTTTAATCCCAAGATACACTTATGGCTGAAAATGATTTGTTCTGCTGGTATGCCAATGTTATCTTACACTTACTGACAAAGTTCTGCTTCCATAAAAAGCATTCTCAAATGATGATGACTCTGAGACAAGAAATTGTTTTAAAAGGCCATGTCATATAAATAATTTCTTTTTCTCTAATTTCACTTCAATTGTCAACTTTTTCTTTTGGGAAATGTTCCAAGGAACTCATCTCTATCAGGGTTGATAGTGGTTTCTTCAAGGTATTAACACATTTATTGTCATACAACACATGTCTTGTGATATGTTGTGTATTTATTTTGACACATATCTGAATCTATTCCACAGTTTTATAATTAAAGGGGTCTATTGTTTCCATAAAATTTTGTCTTTTTTTTATTATTTATTTCTCTAAATAGCAATAAAAAAAAAAAAAAACTTCTGTTTTTTTTTTGTTTTTTTTTAGCTTGATTCATATGACATTTTTTTACAAAGCAACAAATGTATCACATGACAACACATTAAAAAATAGTCAGTACTGAGGACATGCATTAGTGTCATTCTTTGTAGCTCAACAAAATTAACTTTATTTATTAAAATATCTTCTCTCTCTTTTGATGATAACAAAAATATATATAGCAATACACAAAGTAAAAATGAATGTTAAAGTTTTGCTTATGGCAAAGCCCATTTTGCTCATTCTTTGCTTCACAAGGTAGAAAGAATTTTTATAAATCTTAGAACACTTGTTTTTTTTTTAGCCATGATCTCATTTTATCACAAAGACTGAAAGTAGGAATTATTGCAGCTGATGACTTTTGTGCAGTTGCTTCACGTTTGTCATTTTATCACAAGAGCCAACCAATGTATTTATCACTTTGTCTTGATTTCAATATTTGTGTTATACAGCTTGTGATAAAATCTATGATCAAAAGAAATAACAAAACTGAAACCTCTCTGTAGAGAAGGAATTGACATTAATTCATAAGATGGACAAGAAACTCAAAACGACAACATATCTGGGTGCTTACTATAGTTACTTTTAGATCATTTTTTTATATTCAAAACTACAGAAAACAGATTTCATGTGTATTTCATCAATAAATTTAATGATATTCAATTTACATACTAGTTCAGTTATTAGAATTGGCATACCACTTCAATTGTTTCCATTAAAATTTTTGTCATAGTGCTCCAGTTGTACCCATCAGAATTTTTGTGGTACTGATATCTATTACTAGTTTGCAGGCATTATCAAAAAAAATTAAATATTGGTAATATTTAATATTTCTGTTGAACTTAAAAATTTTTAAAACTTGATGTTCTACATTTTCTTTATCTTCAATACTTTCTGAATATTAAACTAAACAAATATTCTCCACTGAAATTTTATTTATCAGTTTAAAAATAGTAACACTTTATTTCTATTGGGTTGTTAGATAAATTCATTATTTTTTTTCCAGTGTTATTTGAATTAATGCACAAAATATTTTTACTATGTTTTGGTTTCTTGTAGCTCTATTCTTCCTCTTTGTTTATCATTTTATATTATTGACTAAATCATTAAAATAGTTGGATAATAGGAAATGGAAAAACCAAGTGAATTTATCTGACAAATACTACATTACCAGAAGAGTCTACAAAGATTCACAATTCACCCATTTCTATATAATGGACTCTTCTGCTGTAGTAAAATTTTATATATATTAATATGTATATTCACTAATATATACTTATAGCTACATAACAAAGAGCACTGTATTTATGACACTTAAGGAAGAAATATATTTATACGTACGTGCAAGTATATATAGATATGTATGTATGTATGTATATATATATAATTAATTAAAAATTATAAGTATGTTATAACATCACTACAAAAATAACCATTTTGTTTTAACACTTCTGGTGTCTTGTCAAGTGATGGTGTTGATTGTAAAATAAAATGTTTTTAAAGAGTTCAAAACCAACCACAACCCCCACTTGGGGGAATATTTTTACATAAGATGTAATGGACAATCAAATTACAAGTATATGATAATTCAAATAATGTGACAACAGGCCCTAGATACAATTTTTAATAAATTGTATCTATAGATATAAATTAATAAGAAAAGCTAGAATATGTAAGCCATTAAATGACCCATGTCCTTTGTGCATACATGAGAAACTATATATTACTAAGTTTATAAAAAATAAAAATTTACTGAATCAGAGAAATGAAGTAGCTATTTTTTGCCGTCATTGTCAAAAATTCATGAAATAACATTTAAAAATAAAGTTAAAAAATGGGAGTTGGTTATATACATACTTATATTTGATAAGAAAAAAAAAAAATTTTAAATAATTTAAGTAATTCTATTACATTTACTTGTTTTAAAAAGAAATATAGTCTATTAGTAATTAAGAATAAAAATATTTTAAAATTGGAGTTAAATAAAACATATTCTAACCCAAACACCCCAAAAAAGAATCTTTAAGTATACAAGTAAGAAAAAAATTCCAAAAGACTTTTTGTCATTAATAAAAAAAAACAAAAAAACAGACGACATGCATTTAACGGATCTCAGAATTCGTTGAAAAATACACCCCTACCCTCCCTAAACTTAACCTCTTTTTCAAACGTAACTCATAATTGATACAACAGTAGTTAATAAAAATGAACACGCTATCACCCCTGTCTGAATGATTGGATTTCTCTGTATCCTTGGAAACAGGAAATTATGAATTTATATGTGTGTTTAAAACTCAGTAAATTTAAAAATAAGTTATTCCAATATTCACTTGAAGATAAAACAGAACTAATGCTTTTAATTTAATTATATATTTAAATTTGAAGTTTTTAGCTTCCATTTTTGAAACATGGTTATTACTGTGTAGCAAAAAAATATTTTAAATCAGTTAATTTATAATATTTATGCTCTGTAAATCTACATTGAGCACTGTTTTATAAAAATAAAAAATATCAATAAGAACACCAGATTATATATCTTACTGTACTTTCTTTTTATTTATATATACATAGATTTATAGACATATAAATACACATTATTTCATTATTATATTTTTATACTGTTATTAAGATTCATATCAAAGTATCACTTTATCAGTTAAATTTGATGCTTTAAGAGTTTGAAAACTGAACCACTAATCGAGACGTTATCCGGTTTTGAAAACAATCTACTGGAAATCATTAATGGATTAACTTTTTCAAAAACATCTTGATAACATTGTCAATGATATTAATAAATCCAATAATATGTCAAATTGGATAAAACAGCCAACTTTTATAAGTTATTGCCTAAGGATTACGACACCTTAGTTAAAAGCAACCTAACTAAAAATTATATGAAAATTGACACCACTATTTCTAACATTATTAACAAAATTAACCGTGATAGCAAATACATCACTGGTAAATTGGACATTAGTGAATGCGTCAGCAAACTACAAGCTAAGGAAGCCTATATTCTTTTAGAGGACCATAAACCAGATTCCAGAGCCAAGCCATCTACACGTTTGATTAATCCTACCAGACCTGAAGTTGGAAGAATTAGTAAAACCATACTGGAAAAAACTAACAAGTCCATTAAACATACCCTTGGACTCTTACAGTGGATAAACACGGTGGACATTATCAAATGGTTCAATGGTATGCAAAATAAAGATAAATGTACATTTGTACAATTTGATATCATTGACTATTATCCCTCAATCTCTAAGGATCTGTTTACTCTGGCCTTAGAGTTTACACAAGAATATTCAAACATTTCTGACGAGGAGCTGGATATTATCTTAAAGTGTAGGAGTTCTGTCCTAATATATAAAGGTGATCAATGGACTAAAAAAAACTTCAAATGATAACTTTGACATCTCCATCGGTTCACTGAACTTCTCTGAAGCTTCTGACCTGGTGGGATCATTCATTTTTTATAATTTAACTGTCCATGATTGTGTTGATACTGATAGTATAGGATTGTATAGAGATGATGGCCTATTAATTGTTAGGGACTCTACTGGAATTAGAGTATATCATATTAGGAAGATGATACATAGAGAGCAAAAAGATTTAGGCCTTAAAACAAAATTAACAAGTAACACCAAACAAGTAGATGTTCTTGATGTCACCTTATGAATAGTTCTTATCAACCTTATGTGAAGACAAACTCTAACTCTGTGTACACCCCAATTCTAATCGCCCAACGTCAGTCATTGAGTATATACCTTCTTCCACTGAATTTAGAATCAGTGCAAACTCTTTTAATGAAGAGCTTTTCTATAAGCAGAGGGAATTTTATGACTCTGCCCTGAGTAGTAGTGGTTATAAAGGTACCTTATCTTAGTACTATTTCTTCACTTGAAAACCCAAATATTAAAAAAATTTACATTGGTAGTACTAAAAATCTATTTCAACACCATTGGTACCAGCATGTTTTTTCCTTCAAGAATAGTTCTCGTAAACATGCTACTTCGCTGTCCAAGTACTATTGGAGTTTAAAGGAGAAAAACAAAACTCCCACAGTTAAATGGAAGTTAATTAGAAGAGCTCATACCTGTAATTTTTTATATGCACCCTGCTACTTCTGTCTCAATGAAAAACTAGAAATCATTAAATTTAAGGACAGGATAAACTTATTAAATCAAAGGAAGGAGCTCACTGTTAATTGCAGGCATAAATTATCTTTTAACTTGCTTTCTAGCTAGATAGGATATTGTATGTAAAGATGAAACAGTACTGTAAGTTTGTAAAAAAAAAAAAAAAATTTTTTTTTTGTCCTTAAATTTTTAATTATTATCTACCTTTATTTGCTAAGATTTCAATATAAAGTTGATTATTTAGTCAATATTGAATAGTTGTAACTCTTATTGAATTAATCTTATACAGACTCTGAATTTAATATGGCTATTTTTGTAAGGATGTTTGTTTGTACGTGAGTATTTGTTTATACCCCTGTTCTATATGGGCAGACTTTTCTAGGTGCTTATTTTTATGTTTGTGTCTATATGTGCTTGTTTTTTATGTCCACTTACATCTATTTGTATATGGGTATTCATGTTTGTATATTTATATATTTTTCCTTTATTGATATTTTTATTGTTGTGCACTTGTGTATATGTATATTGTTTATATATGCCTTTATCTGATTTGGTGTGCCTAATATATGTTGCATTCATTGTTACTCTTCTCACCAGCATCGAAATTAACTGATAAATTGATACTTGGATATGAATAGAAATAATATAATGAAATAATGTGTACAGTATTTACATTAGTCGGACTATTGTCCTCATCTTTGTCGCCATATTTGTCACAACGTTTCGGCCGTTGTACGCTCCGGCCTTCTTCAGGTGGTTGGAATTTCGAACCGAACCCTTTATTTCGATCACTGGGGTAGACTGTCCACGAGCCATGTTTGATGGATGTCAGTTATCAGTTATCTCCTGGTAATTTTCCCTCTGAAAGTTTGGGTCTGTCACTGGATCTAACCAACGCCTTTATCCACTGTGCCATGTGTCCTTGAGGACATCTGGGTATGAATTTCTGAGTATGACAAATATGGCGACAAAGATGAGGACAATAGTCCGACTAATGTAAATACTGTACATAATACCTCATCTCAGAAATATAGACAGACTCTGAAATAATGTGCATTTAAATGTATATCTATCTTTACTTGTTTTTTTATAGCCTAACATATGTCTTTCTATTTCATATTTCTTAATTTGATAAAAAGTATTTATTTATTATGTTTTATTTATGTGTGTGTGTCTCTCTCTCTCTCTCTATATATATATATATATAGTGTGTGTGTATGTTTATATATTTTTATATTGATTTTTCATGTTTGTGCAATTATGATGGGTAGTTTGTGTTGTCTTTGTAGTTATTTGGATGGCTGAATCTTGATAAGTCATTTGTATATTTGCGTGCTCATATATTCAATCATATTTACGTGTATTATGACGTGATGCCTTTCTCCCTCATCCACTAAATCTCTAATAACAATTCTGTTAATGTAACCAATTTTGTAGCCATATATTGCACCTCTTACTTCCACTCAAATTCGGACGGAAAACAACATATTAATAAGTGAAATACATGAAAATTTAGGCATATTTTCTCTGTTTTTTTCTTTGAATAATTTTGTAAGTTTCTAAACTTGATGCATGGTTATTTTTAGAGTTTAATATTTGTAAGTTTTATTTTTTAATTACATAATAAATTGGAGATTAATTAGTTATCCTGATTTTCTATATAATCTAATCATTAATTTTAAAGCATTAATAAATTGTATCCAAGGTCCATTGTTGCGTTATTTGAATTATTATATAATACTTGTAATTTGATTGGCCATTACATCTTATGTGAAAATATTCCCCCTAGTGGGGGTAGTGGTTGGTTTTGAACTCTTTAAAAACTTTTTATTTTACAATCAACACCATCACTTGATACCGGGAGTGTTGAAAGAAAATGGCTGTTTTTGTAGTAATGTTATAACTTTATAATTTTTAAAGAAATATTATTTGCTCTACTTTGTATTGAGCACTTTTTTAAAACTAGTGTTTTTGGTTACTGGAATTTTATTCCATCTATATACCAAACTTGTATGTGTGTGTATATATATATATATATATATATATATATATATATTATAATAAAGAGAAAGAACAGTATAATATATAATCCGGTGTTCTTATTAATATTTTTATTTTTACAAAACAGTGCTCAATGCAAATCTACAGAGCATAAATTTACTTATTTAAAGATATGGTTCCATCACTACACAGGAATTACCATGTTTCAAAAACAGAAGCTAAAAACTTCAAATTCAATTATAGAATTAAATTAAAGTCCCTAGTTCTGTTTCATTTTCAAGCAAATTTTGGAATAACTTATTTTGAAATTTACTGAGTTTTATAAGCACATACATTCATGATATTCGTTTCTATGGATATGGGGAAAACCAACTATTTTAACAAGGGGAGGTAGGGTATTCTTAACTTATTCTCTAATATTTACAAGTTTATAAGCCACTTCAAAATGGTTAGTTTTGTTTATCAGTATAACTGTAAAGGATGTGCCATGTTAGGTGATCTATATTTTAATCTACCGGGTGTCTCAAAAAAATGTACTCACACTTTAACTGTCTCTAACATGCTTTTTTTTTCCTTTTATTTTTTTTTGAACATTTGCGAACATGATTCTTCAATTACATTTTTCTTCTGTATCCGAAGCTATTCCATTTCACTCTATGTTCATAAATAAAGGTTTTCTCGTCATTCAAAGTGTGAGTACATTTTTTTGAGACACCCTGTATATGACTTTGGTTTACCCCAAGTGTTGTTTAGGCTTATTTTCTGATTTTTCAATTAATTTATTTGATTTATTCTCTTCTAAACCTTCATAAGTTTTTTTTTATGGTACAATTTCTCTTCACAGATGTTTTTTCTGACTGTTGGGATCCCTTGGAGAAATGTTAGTATTATATTTGGAGTATTTTAAATCTAATATTTTAGATAATTGTGGTTTTTGGCTTTAAGGTAAAATACAGGGTGTTCATAAATTATTTGTACAATTTAAAAAATTCATAACAAATAATAAACTGAAGATAACTCCATGGAGTTTATTGGAAAGCATAGGTAAACAAATAATGTTTTATTTGAACACATCAAAATACTTCCACATGGGTTTTATTGGTTACATGCCACATTCTAGACAATGCTCAATTTCTATTTTCTGCCAGACATTTCATATTTTCTTCTTATGCCAGGCACTGATGCTAAGATGATTGCTAATGTTTTTCTTACATTCTACTGTAATTCTGCTGAATCTGTCATAACTCTCATTAAAAGTCAGGGACCAATAATAAGCACTTTTAACATCTATCTGAAAAGACAAACAAAAGTGAATTAAAAAAAAAAAAAAAAGAACTACATAATAAATTAAAACTTTGACAATATTTCTTAACCATGCAAAGAAGTGTATTGATGGATCTTGATTCTAATGGCTACAATAAGCTGTGAAAGTTACACAGATAATTTATGGACACCCTGTATAATAATCTATTACTACAGTTTTAGTCAGAGGAAAAAAAAAATTGTGAAAAATACTGTGTGCTTTTAATTTTATCAAACTTCTTTCCCCCCCTCTTTAAAATTATACCCCCCCCTGCATTTGATGCCTTATGTTGCCTTGTTTTTATGTTCCTGACTCCTGATGTACCCAAGCGTGACCACCGATATATCGGTGGTCACAACCCAAGCCATAACCTGGTCAATTTTCCAATAACTTAATTTTCTTTGACATGCAAAAATTCCATTAAACAAATCCAATAATCAGAAGACTGCTTCTTTTTTTTTCTTACTTTTTTCTTACTTTTTCTTACCTTTTCTTTTTTCTTACCTTTTCTTTTTTCTTACCTTTTCTTTTTTCTTTTTCTTACCTTTTCTTTTTTCTTTTTCTTACCTTTTCTTTTTTCTTTTTCTTACCTTTTCTTTTTCTTTTCTCTTTTTTCTCTTCTTTCCTTTTCTTTTTTCTTTTCCTTTCTTTTTCAAGAAACTAATGGAACTGTTACTTTTATAAGAAAATATGTACATTTATTTCTTGTATTAAGCTTATTTTTTTTTACTAACAATTTTTTTTCAATAAGTTTCTATTATTCATTTAGCTTTTTAACGTTTAATCAAAAACTCTAGTGTTATTTTTCACTAAATTTTAGTTGAAAATTTTAAGTAACTTTTTGTTTTTAGCATTTTATGAGTTTCCAATTAATGTTCAACTTGAATTGTAAAATGTAGCACCCACCTGATAGAAGGCTCATATGTGGTGTTTTGCTTTTGTTATGGCTTGGTTTAGATGCAATATTGGCAAAACATAGAGAACTAAGCTGTCACAAGTCATAATAAGATGCTCAGTGAGACGAATAGTCATTACACTTGTGAATTGGTGTGTAAAGAAAGCTTGCTATCTGTAGTGATATGGTAAGATCTTATATCATTGCCGTTTATATCACAAATAACTTAAGAATTGCCTCCCCTTCATATTATTTACCATTTTGATGTTACAATGGTGAATATATCTCAAAAACAATTCTGCATGTTTAGCTAGCTGTTAATTAGAGCTTTACAAATTTAAAATAATGGTAGTTTAACTTAGATTTGAGTCGAATAAATTTCATGCCCAAATTTCTTTTTATTTGAATTTTCTCATCTCAATAAATTTGCAAGAAGAATGTTCTGTTTACATTTTAATAAGTGATATTTTTTGCTCTTGATGCTTTAAATGGACATAAAGAAATTTCAGAGGGCATTATGGCTATTTAGAAATAAAATATTATTAATATATTTTATTGTTTATAGTTTTAAATCATGACTTGATGAATTTATAATCTGGAAAAAAATACTTTGTCATCATTTTCCACTTGGTTAATTTTCACTTTTAATACCTTTTATCTCAGGAAAAGCTACATTGTTGTTTGTGGTTAAATACTGGCTGTATGAAATATATTCATACAACATAGCTAATTTTTCCTTTAAAATATAATGATTAGGAAATTAGGGGAAACAAACAGTAAACTAAAAGCAAATAAAATATTTGATTAACAAGCAAGAAATGAGTCTGATTTTATTAATTTTTTTATTCTTCACATAAACTCAGAAAATGATGTATTATGACCACAATATAATATATATTGATTTTGTGAAGAAAAACTTGAAAAATCTATATAAATTAAGATTTAGTAATATGAATAAATTTTACCAATTCAAATTATAGTGGACAGATTATTAGAACATTCTATTAATTGAGATTAAACAAAATAAAGGTTTGTATTAAAAATTATTAATAAAATGTGATATCCTGAGTGGATATTAAATTAAAATTCAATGAACTTTTAATTTATGGAAAAAAATGAAATTTACACATTTAAAATATATATTAAATTATTAATCTGGAAAGACATTTATAGTTATTAAGAGATTAGAAATTTTATACTCTTCAATTATTACACTTTCAAATAGAACATAAGATATTTCTGTTAAATATTTTCATGTAGCCTCATGTCTAATACTCGGCCCATGTGTCATGTAAAAATCAGAGACAATGTATCAAGTAGTCAAGCTGAGTTATAAAAAATATTTCATTGTCTAATCTATTTTTGGTTGCATGAATTTTTTTTTCCAAAAGAAACTTAAAACATTTGTAAAATATACTCAAGTTCTGGAGTATGCAAATTTTGTATTTGCACTTTATCTGTATTCTTAAGTTCCTTTTTCTTTCTGGACATGTTGAGTATTTTGACAAAGTCAAATTTTCACCACCTCAAACTTTCTACTTTTTGATTATCTGTAAACCTTTAAGGCAGTACAGACACATAAGTTGATATCAATAAGTATTATTAATAGAATAAAAAAAAGAAGTTTTTTAAAAACTTCTATTTTCTTCTCTTTGCATGAAGAAAAATCTTTGTAAATTCTTTCAAAAGATATTGCTCTGAAAGAAATAGGAAATGTCCTGATAAACATTCAGTATGTCTAGACAAAAATATATAATATCTGGCCATAAACATCATTTAGCAAATCTTATATACATAATTTTATCAACCTTCCAGTTTTTTTTTCAAGTTATCTATACAATTTTATGAATCAATTTTCAAATATAGAAAATATTTTGTGTTTATATAAATGAGGAGCATTTGCAAGCCTAATTTCTTAGTATTATTCACTTGCTTATATTCATGACTTAGTAATTAATAAATTTGATGATAATGTAGATTCATAGGCTTTTGGCAAATTCTTTTTAGCAGATTGTAACTTTTTTTGATTGAATTGCCATTCTTCTATATCTTTTTGAATTAATGCCAGCATCTTCCAAAGCTCTATCCTTGGACCTACATTGTTCCTAATTTTCATTAAAAGTAAGTGTGATTGGATCAATATGATCAAACTGTCAGCTGATCTAAAAAATGACTTACATTCTGCTGTTAACTGGTGCAAGGAATGGTTTGTTAATTTTAACGCTTCCAAAATGAGCAGCTGGGTATTAATCATCTGTGAGAACCCTTTCTGCCTTTCATCAATATGGCTAATGCTAAACTCCAGGAAAATGACTTGTTGCACCTTTTCATTTTCTGCTCACATGAAGTGGAAAGATTATATTGAATCAGTTGCTAGGTCTACTGATATGAAAGTTGGTTCTTTATGTCATGCTAGACCATTTTTCTTGCCTAAATCTGCCTTACATACTTACAAATCTACCACAGATCAATGCTTAGAACATTGCTGCCATATATGGTCTGGTGTCCCTGCTATATATTTAGAGATCCTTGATAAAATCCAAAGAATCTGCAATGTTATTGATCCTGACTGGGCATCTTGGCTTCAGTCACTTTCTCACCACCCTAATGTTGCTTCCCTGTGCCTCTTCTATAAATACTTTCATGGTAAAAGTTCTGATGAACTTTCCTCTATGGTACCTAGAATTCAAGCACAGTTGGCAAGATCCCATCATTTTACAGTTGAAATTGCTTGATGTAACCATAACCTCTATACTAATAATGTCCAGAAAAATAATGCCAGAGTGCTAGGAACTTTTTTCCTTTTGTGATACCTTAGACATACTTTTTTTTCCTTTTTTTTTTTTTTTTTAATTATTACCAATATTTTTGCTTATACTTTGTTTAATGATATTTCACTATAATCTTCTTTTATGTGCTGTGTCTCTGTAGATGGTGAGCAATCATAGCTCTCCACAATTTCCTGTTTTTGTAGCTCTTAGCAATATTTGCTTTTTTACTACCTTTAACACTTACTGATCTGAAATCCATTTACATAAGATTGTTAAATCGGTTACACATCGTTGCCTTCTGTCACTCTTGCTTTCACTATATCCTGAGTCAAATTCTCCAAGACCCACTCCCTCATATGTCAAAAAAAATTTCACCTCGCTGATTCCAAGTATATGTGTACTTTTCATTTCCTTTAAACTTCTTCATTGTTCACATGCTTCATAGGGGGGAGTATTCTCAGCATTTTTCTGTTGAACTACATCTCTGTTGCCTCAAGTTTCGATCTGTGATGAAATTATCCTTCATTCACTGCCATAAAAGAGAATTAATATTACATATCAGTTCAACACTCTTTTCTTGTTTCTAACATTTTCCTTTTCCTAAAACTTTGTTTTTTTTTATTAATACCGTGTTTAATTTTTGGCTATTCCATTGCACCCTCAGATTTTGATGTCACAATTTCCATCATTGTCTGTTAAGTCACAATTCCCAGATAATTGAATTTCTGTACATGCTTAATTTTGATATATCCAATTTGTAGCTCACACCTTGGGTTGTTCATTTTGATGACAACCATTGCCTGTTAAAAAAAAAAAAAAATGATGATGGAATTATTTATGGTTGGTATTTTCACTCATTCTCCATCTTGAGGCTTGGACAAGAAGCCAATTATCTCTGAACCATGTATCTGATCTTAGTTAAATCTTTGAAGGAAGGCCTTGTCCCTGAGATTCCAACCCTGCAGCAGCACCTCCCCCATTGCACTGAAGAGGAAGGGCTGGTGGAATAGTGATGTCAGCATTATGGTGATTGCAAGGACCTGGCTATTTTTGGACCCAGTTCATGTACATGTGCATAAGCACTGTGTGTTAAAAAGGCCTTTTGTCATATCTCACCACTGTGGGGGTTTTTTTTGGTAGGGGGGGATACTGTTGACACTTCTGCATAGAATCAGTCTTATCTGTGAACTATAACAAATATTGCATGAATTGTGATTTATGTATGTATGTTATCAGTTGTGGAATCTTTTGCACTTGCTTGCTAATCATAAAGATAAAATCTAAGCCTGTGTGTTTTGGTGAAGACCATCTTTCTTTGAAGAAATAACAGAAACCACATCAGGAGCACAACAATTTAAATGGATAGCACATGTAACTTCAAGAGAAAATAATAACATAATCAAGATGCTGATGTTCCACACTAATTCAAATAAAAGGTTAGAAAACTCCCATCAATACTGAAAAGAGCAATAAAAGCTACTAGACTTCAGAAACCCATTTTCCTGAAAAATTATTTGAAGAGAATCATTTTATAAATTTCAACTGACAACAGCACTGTTTGGTTAATTAATGCCAAATGTTTTCTTGTAGAGAAACAACTAATATTATCATTAAGCTTTATTTACTCCTATTTTTTATCTTTTTAAAAAGTTTGAAACTGATAGAAACAAACATTTGTTTTATGTTAATTTTGAGTATTTGGTAAATTTTTATGAAGAGGTTGTTAAATATATGTTGGGTGACTTTGGCAAATTCTGTCTGTTGAAAGCAGATAATTACCCAAATACAATAAAAAAAAAAAAGTAAAGATATTAGAAGTTGGAAGAATGTTACTGAATTTTTATTTTCTAGAAAGAGAACACACAAACAAAATAAGTATAGAAATGTGTTAAATGCCTTCTCTCCAACATTGAAATGGAAAACCAGTGAATGTTACAAAAGTTTGTCTTCTATAAGATCAGCATATCATAGCCATGCATCAGAAATGCACCTTCTCTTAATGGCATCTGCTAAAAAACAAACATGGCCTTGATGACTAGTTATTAAGGGCCATGTGACCAGCCAAGCATGGTGGATATTAGAGAAATAGAAGCAAAATTATCCCAACAAATATATCCTTTTAAGTTTTGCTGAATTTTTTAATATTTGCTTTTTCTGATAATTTTCCATTAAGAGGATTTATCATAAAGTTGAATTTATAGCTTGAAGCTTTTCTCTAAAATCTATCCATATATATTTTATGTGTATATACACACACACACACTTAACTCTCTCAGGTTTGGTCACAAATTTTCAGTAATAAAAAACAAAAAAAATACCCTTTTTTTAAGTTCAGATTTACCAGTCTCTCTTCTGAGAAAAATATCCTCTGAATTTGACAAAAGGGTGAGAGTTTACTTTGTGTATATACACAAAGGGGCACTCTATAAGTAATACCTCATGCAAACTACAGCAGATGCAAGTAGCACTATACAGTTAGAGCTATTTTCCAACTACAAAACATTATTTTTCCACATAGTCACCACCATTAGCTGTAAGCTTTCACCAGTGATTAACAATAACCTGCATGCTGTACTTATGAAAAAGACTTGTCACACACAGAGCTACTACCACTGCAGCAATGCATTATTCACCATCTGTGTTCACTTTGGCTGTTTGGTCTCAATAAATGTTCAGCAAGCATTGATATCAATGGATACAATTTTTTCTACATAGTGGAATTTGATGTCATGTCTCTGCTTCATATGTGCTTCACATGCCATTTTATAAGATTGCCACTCAGCTGATCTGTTACAAGGCAAAAAATAGGTTGTTGGCAGGAAGCCATACCACCACCATCCACATCTGCCATTGTGAGTCAATATAATAAAATAGGAAGCATTACTTTCATTCTTTCATTGTGATACTTATATATCATAATTAATAAGAATAGACAGTTCATTGACAAAAGCCTTATTTGAATAGATTCAAATATTTTGAAAAGTAATTGAGGAAATTCTCTGATGATGGTAATAGTGGTAAGACTTTCACTCCAGTTTTATATAAGAAATTAAATCATAATAGTTTGATATATATTTTTTTATATTGTATCTAATATCCACAATTCTCATTGTACAATGAACACAACACAAAATAACTGTAGTAGCCTTTATCATAATGATGATGATGATAAAGGCTTTATCATTATGAGAGTATTTAACAAACTGTATCATTTCATGAAATGTATTATTGTACACTATTTACATTATTTGGACTATTGTCCTCATCTTTGTTGCCATATTTATCATATTTCGGCCATTGTATGCTCTGGCCTTCTTCAGTTGGTTGGAATGTCAAACTGAACCCTTTATTTTGCTCTCTGGGGTAGACTGTTCTAGTTCCATGTGCCATGTCTAATGGATATCAGTTATCTCCTGTTAATTCTCCTCCCCAAGTTCTCTACTGCCTTAACCAGGTATTGAACTCACAACTTTTTGGGTCCTCTCACTGGATCTAACCAACACCTTTATCCACTGTGTCATGTGTCCTTAAGGACATCTGTGTATGAATTTCTGGGACTTATAAACTTAATGGCTTCATCAACCATTTTTACCAGAGCTCATATTACAATTTTCGTTGTTATTATTGCTTTTCTCTGGCACTGGTTCCCATATTGTATTCATTTCTATGCTTGGTCGGCTCAGGAGATTTTTGTGGCCTAGCATATGTGCTGATTCCTTAAGTTTACGATTTTCCAATGATGTTCTTTGTCTATGATTTCAACCTGATCCCACAGAGAATAGTGATCTCCCTTTTCTCAAGCAAAATAAAGGGTTCAGTTCGACATTCCAACCACCTGAAGAAGGCAGGAGCATACAATGGCCAAAACGTGATAAATATGGCAACAAAGATGAGGACAAGAGTCTGAATAATATGAATAGTGTACATAATACCTCATCTCAGAAATATAGACAGATGTATTATTGTTTACTGAAGTTGACTTTCTTGCTTGTCTCATATGAAAATAACCAATTACTGAATTAAATTGAATTGAGTGCATTTAGTTACAGATCTGCAATGAATAGGAAATCTTACTTTTTATATTTAACCCTTTCCTACCCCTCCCCCAGGAAACTAACCTGAGCTGGTACTCTCACACATTGGCTACAAATGCCTTTGTTTTTCAATGAGGTCCCCACCACAACCAGTAAATAGCCAAGAATCTTCAATCCATGTTTCATAACCAGTAAGTGGGTTACTGATATATGCCACTGACCTGAAGTGGTGGGTGGCTGAGAATAGTGGCACCTCCTTATTTCTTTTGGTGAAATACAAATGAACTCCTGCACTCTCTACCCTACAAAAGATTGTGTGTGTTATGTGTGTCACTTCTCACAATCTCTTGAGTCAGTGCAGCCTTGATGTCAAAACTCTTGCAAACTTTCACCCCACTCCCCAGCCCACACACAAAGTATTGAAGCAACACTGATGATATGGTAATATGGTTGAAGGTTAGATGGCCCATGAACTATATCAGACCTGGGCACCTAGGTGATACACATTACTTCCCCACAGTGAAATACAAGTTATACCTCCAGCATCCTCTGCCTCCAACCAATCATACTTGGATCTACAACATCTACTGCTAAACAGATGGCTATTAGAAGTCTTAAGGATGCACCACAACTGGAACCCCATTGGGCAATTCAGACATGTCAATAATGTGAATTACTCATAACTTCAGTAGACCTGCAATTGAGTATTGATGAAATAGTTGCACATATTTCAACCATGGTCTTGAATTTCCCTCAACATTTCACAGCATATTGTTCCAGTAGTTGATCTTCCTAGTTGGTGCAAAGCAACTCATGACTCTGAAGGAGTTGGTGTAGCAAAAGTCATAGTTACTCTCTTATCATTTATCTTTGGTTAAATTGTTTTCAGAGCACTGGGCAGAACTCATATAATGTCTGTACAGTTCATTTTAATATGGCAATCTGTTGTGGAGTTATTTCCACAATAGAACTTGTAGTCGGACTAAATGCGTCCTAAATGGGGTAAACGTACAGAAACATTAGGAACTTGTAATAAAGTGTTACGCAGAGTAATCAAGTTGTGGTTGCTGAACACTCACTCCTTCCTCGACTACCTACTGACTCCTACTTATAATAGGTGGGAGAGTCTATTATCTAGACAAGGTGTCTTCCACTATAACACAATCAAATCCTCCTGTTTCATTGCTGTTGCCTTTATAATTTCAGTTAGAGTAAGCACCGGGAGCATATCCATGTGATATTTTCACACAAAGAAGTGGTGTTGAAAAATGTTTAACTTGAAACACTTCTTCAAAATCTGATCAAACATTATATATATATATATATATATATATATATATATATATATATATATATATATATATATATATATATATATATATAAAGAAAACAGTTAACTCAAGACTTAAATATTTAAAATAAATGAATACATAAATAATTAAACAAAATAAAATGATAAATAAAAATTCAACATTTACTCACTTCTGTTTATTAGGCAATAATTTACATCACGTAGTGTCCTCCCTAGTTTACCTTTCCTTACACAGCTAGCTTTAAGAATATTTTAGAGCATTTTTAAATTTAAAATGTGAAAACTTAATATTTTTCTTCCACTTCTGTGTATAAATATATATTAGAAAATAAAATCTCTACATTTACCTTCCTCAGGACAAAACATGTCAGTAAAGAAAAGTTTTCCTCTATCTTTTATATATATATATATATATATATATATATATATATATATATATAATTAGTATTGGAGGTATTTCTGCTACACCCTGTATATGTATCTAAAGCATCCGCTCTCTTATATATATATATATATATATATATATTACTGGATTATATTTAATTAGTTTTATCCATGTTTTGCTTTCATTTTTCAGTAATTTTCTAAACAATTTAAGGTTTTGTGTATCTAAATTTACTGTGTGTTAATTTTCTTTTGTAAATAGTGTCATCTTTTAGGAGGGATTTTAATTTTTCAATATATTATTTGGTGTCTATGGCAACAGCTCCTCCTACAAAGATCAGAATTTGTATGTATTAAAATTTAATAAATTTGTAATTTATAAAAAATTTCTTGCTCATATCCTATTTATTTTTAATTTAAGATAATCTGTGATATGCAAAAAAATAACTATTCAGAAAATAATGGGCAAATGCTCTCACTCACTCACTCTCTCTCACACACACAGGCATTCATTCTTATAATGTAGATATTGTATATAGAAGTATTTCTCATAACTGACCAATTGACATTAATTTCGCTAAGAAAATAAAGAGAGATGTTAACTCAAACGTATGTGCCCACTAAAAATAATGTTTGTTATAAAAAGAAATAATGTCAGATTAAAAAAATCCATTTCAAAATATATAGAAGTAGGCTTAGATCCTGAAAATATTATATACAAAAGGTTTAACTCTATTCATAAGCATTAAAAGAAGGACATTTTTTTATATACTTTATACATATTTTTTCTCTTTCTGCTGTAGACAATGCTGGTAGCCTCAGCTGATTTGTGGTTTGACCTACTAACTGGCATGTCATTGTTCTGTATTTCATTTGTGTGCTATTATTTTTGTGATTGTATATTGCTGGTGAAATACCTGTTGAAAAAGTGTTATGAATCATAATAGTTACAATATTGGAAACAACTCAAAGAATTTTCTTGCTTTTTACCAAAATAAAAGATATTTTAAATATTTTGTCTTTTGTTTATATTCCTAAAGAATATGTTATTGGGTTGTAAAGTTTTTTTTCTTGAAAATGACACCTCATTTGGTCAGTTGCAAAAGTTAAACTTTTACTTTGTTTCTACTTTTTTCCAGTCCAAAGATGAATTACTTCAGATTGGAATATTTCTTTTTTGTTTTTGTATTCAAGGATATTTAAGTTTCTGTGTAAAAATCAGGAATGGTCTACAGTTTCTTTGGTAATCAGAAGTCTGTTAGATTGGATTTGAATACCATGACAACCAATCACTCAAAAAATTTTATAAAAATAACATTGCTCATTTTGAAGCATGCTGCAACTATAAAAATTCTGTCATGTTGCTTAAGCTGATTTAGTAGCATATACCACTATATAGCTAATTAATTTTATTGAAAACAAATTTATATGTTTAGCTAACTATGTTTGGCTGGTCCATCACAAAGAGTTAAGGGTTACTTTAAAAGGCAAATAAACCTACTTAAATAAAACCAAATGGATACAAGTTCAATTCTAAGCTACTAAAACATAGAATGACTGAGAAATTTCAATATCTATCCTTACTGCTGCATTGTTGATACTCGATATTATAGATTAAGTTTAAAACATGGAATCTGTTTACACCAGAAGTGAAGTCTTTCTTTCTTGTTCTCTTTTTTGAAGAATTTCCAGTATCCGCTGGCTATGAATTGTGGAGTAAGAAAATGTTAAAAAATTAGTCGATTTTTTAATTAGTTTTTTGCATTTGTTGTTGCTTTTTATCACAAACATATTTATGTTCAAAGTATATAATTTCAAATTATTAACACACAAAGAAACACAGTTTAAATTTGTATGTATTTGTAATGATTTGAATTTGGTGAAGACACTCTTGTCACTAATGTCTTAGCATTATGTGGAATGTATTTCTGCTATACCTTCTCTGTGTGTATATATATATATATATATATATATATATATATATATATATATGTGGCTTGACGATTGCATCTAGCATGAAACAGACTGTCGCCTCTAAGTGTTGACTTCTATTTATATATATATATATATATATATATATATATATATAGCGAAACCGGTTGCTTCCCTTTTTATTCTTTGCTTTGTATTTTAATATGTCTAGTAATATTAAGCTTAACACCTTCATTTCTGTTATAAAATTTTGTACCTACAAAAATATCTTTAAATACCTGAAAATTAGGTACAACCAAAGTTTAATTAGTAAATTAAATAAAATATTACAGACCAAGGCTAAATTAAGATCTGTGAAGTCTGAAATTAAATTTCTTAAGCAATGCATAAGCTACCAGGTTTGTCCTTTGTCTATTCAATTTAGAATAAGGAGGGCTAAATTACATCAAGGTTGGAAAATTGAATCTATCTTTATTAAGGATAGAATTCAACAACTATCAGCCAGAAGCCTGGTTCTAAAGCATGATTGCGAGAGACTGTGATGCTCCTCTAGGTGTTCAATGTCCTTTTTTGATTGGATAAGGTTCTGTAGGTTTTTGGGGTGGGTCCATCAACGCGAGTATGTTAAGTTGTCAACTAAGTTTGATGCTTCCCTGAAAAACTTGGTACACAGGAAATATGGAGTCACAGCGGAACCCAATTTAGACAATATTATCAATTTGTCTTCCCATCAATTAACTGAGCTGGAGTCATTTGTTCTCGCTCACGGGTTGGACTACTGCATTCCACCATTTATGCCTGATAAGGAAAAGATATTTTCAGAGTTCGAGGTTTTTTATGCCCAGTTGGCAAGACTTTCTCCGACCTCTAGGGATGCTATTTGTGATTTAAAAGCCCAACTTAATAATTCTGCACACTTGTTTTCCAGTTCCTCTGTTGCTACTTCCGAATCGAAATGGAGGGCAGAGTATCAGAAAGTGATTACTTCTTTGAGGAACACTCATGACCTTATTATTTCCAGGCCAGATAAAGGTGCAGGCGTGGTTATTATGGACCGATCCGATTATGTAGCCAAGATGTCTTCCATTTTAGAAGATATGTCTAAATTCTCCAAGCTTGGATCAGCAGACACGTGTGACAGAACCACTTCTAGTGAAGTAAAATTTCAGAAATTACTACTGAAATTGGTAAAGACTGGCGTTCTTCCTCAAGAAACCGCAAATGAAATTTGTCCGTCTGGGTCTATTCGTCCGCGGCTTTACGGTCTCCCAAAGATCCACAAGGATGAAGTTCCTTTAAGACCAATTTTATTGATGGTCAGTTCAGCCCAACACAAAGTAGCCCAATGGCTCTCAACGCTGTTGGAACCCGTGTTGCAAAGCTTGAGCGGATTTTGTATAAAAGATTCATTTTCCTTCGTTGAACACATTCAAAATTTATCTTCTTCAGGTATGTTCATGTGTTCCTTTGATATCTGTTCATTATATACCTGTGTACCTCTCATGGAGACGATTGACATTTGCTGCGACTTGCTTTATCATAGTACTCTTTCACCTCCTAGCATTCCGGAGTCTGCATTTGTTGAATTAATTAAATTTGCCACGTCTTCTGTTGAATTCAGTTTCAACAACACCATGTTTCGACAGATAGATGGAGTCGCGATGGGTTCTCCTTTGGGTCCAGCCCTTGCCAGCATATTCGTCGGCTTTCACGAAGAAAGAATATGAAAGAATGCACTATGTCCGCAACTATATTGTCGGTACGTTGATGATACCTTTTGTTTATTTAACAATGGTGACGAGGCAGACCAGTTTCTTTCTTTTTTGAATAGTATCCATCCTGCACTGCGGTTCACAGTTGAGAAGGAATCTTGCTGTCAATTGGCCTTCCTAGATGTATTGGTACATTGGACGCCAGAGGGTTTTCTAACATCGGTTTACAGGAAACCAACCTTCGCTGGATTATACACACATTGGGACTCCTTTTGTCCCACTAAAAGGAAGTTAAACATAATAAGAACCCTCCTTCATAGAGCATTAAAGATCTGCTCTGAGTCGTTTTTTGATAAAGAGGTCAATTTTTTCAGAGATACCCTATGCGGTCTTGGGTACCCACCTGACGTCGTTCAGTCTGTTATCCGAGACAAAATCAAAAAGTTCAGAGGTGTAAAGATTTGCGGTGTTGAGAGGTGTCCGGTTTATCTAAGGTTACCCTGGATCGGGACCAAATGTGAAAATTTTGTGAGACAGATTTCATCTAGTGTTTGTCGCTGCTTTTTCTCTGCGGAGGTTCGTGTAGTATTTCAAACACGGCCTATGTTTCATTCAATGTGTAAAGACATTCTCCCTCCTCACCAAATTAATTCCGTTATTTATCAATATAATTGTAGTTGCGGTGACAACTACATAGGGAGGACAACACAACGACTGGACATGCAAATTAAGCAACACGTTCCTACAAAAATCAGGAACCATACCTTGCCGTCTGATGGACTCGTCCCGAACACCTACAGTTCAGCCATTTGTGAGCATCTATTAAATAACAGAAGGTGCGCGACTAAATTTAATGTGGACGGGTTCACCGTGTTGTCCCGTTCACACTCTTTATTTCATCTAAAGGTGCTGGAGTCAATTTACATCGGGTCCCACAGGCCCTCCCTGTGTAAACAGCGTGAGTGTCTGTTGGGGCTCGCTGTCATTTGCCTCTAGCTCCTATTTTTTTTTTTTTTTTCCCACCTCATACTCATTTCATTTTCATTGCATATTCTGTTTTTTAATGACATTAAAATCTCCCGTAGAAGCCTGAAGAGCGGGAGCGAAACCGGTTGCTTCCCTTTTTATTCTTTGCATTTTAATATGTCTAGTAATATTAAGCTTAACACCTTCATTTCTGATATATATATATATATATATATATATATATATATATATATATATAAAATATGATTAATACAAATAAAATTTGTCACTCAACTGATTTATGTTAGATTCAACACCTCAACTCCAGAGTTTTGTAAATTAACATTTCCATAATTGTTCAGTCCACTCTTCAGGAGGTTCCAGCATTTAACTGCCAAATTTAATTTTCTAGATGTTATCACTTCTAAATAGATCATCTGAAATGATATCAATATGACAAACTCATATTTATTTTGATTGCTTTATTATATTGCATGTTATGAAAAATTTCTTTTTTTTTTTTTTTCACTATGATTGTGTTGAAATATTTGCTAATTTGGTTTGCAATAAATAATAAAAATAATAAATAAAATAGTGGTATTTCTTAAAGAATATTTTTATTGACAAACAAAAGATAGCTATTCTAGTTTGCCTATAAATTTATAAGTTGTGAAATTCAAAATTTAGTTGCACTCGCTCAATCTGACAATACTGTTATGACTTGGAAAATAGTGTACTACCAATATTTTCCTTCTGGAATGTTCATAAGATCAGAATTAATTGCTTCACCAAATTTCATGGCTATCAATAAGCAGCATATGTGAAAATCTGACTTTAGCTCAAGAATATCAAAATATCAGTAAATATTAATCTTCAGAATAAAAACAAAAAATCTGACAATGCAATAGTTCAA
The DNA here is from genome assembly GCA_964036315.1 of Acanthosepion esculentum. Taxonomy (NCBI): domain Eukaryota; kingdom Metazoa; phylum Mollusca; class Cephalopoda; order Sepiida; family Sepiidae; genus Acanthosepion; species Acanthosepion esculentum. The sequence continues at coordinate 62,342,165 of OZ038497.1, forward strand.
CTAAATATTTTGTTTAAATGTCAGTGTGATGCTGAATATATTGGCAGAACTAATCAGAAGTTGGAGGTAAGTATTGATATGATTATATCAGCTAAAATCCATATAAAATTTTGCATATGCTTGTTAATACATCCAGTTGAGCAATTGCAGAGCACCTAATAAACAATCCAATTTGTGCCATATCTTTTACCAGATACTTTTTCACAGTTATCAACAGTGTGCATTCAGATTACCACTTGAAAGTGTTTGAGTTTCTGTATATTAAATCTAAGCAACCATCCCTAAGCAGAAGGAATGGCTGCTAGGTCTTAATATAATCTGCCTGTGATTCATAGAGCTGCTACTTCGATAGTAGTTTTTTTCTTTCTCCTCATCCCACAATGTTTATAGTTGTTGTGCATATATTTATTTTGTCCTCAATTGAACTCTGAAGAGGTGGTTATCTTCTTTTGTTTTTTCTTTTTTTAAATTCATTACTCAATGGTGTCTAATATTTTTTCTTATTCTTGCTCTTCCTTCCTCTATGTTTTAATATATTTGTATGTATTATGCAAATTTATACTCTTTTAAAATGTTCATTCTTAATGCCGTATTAAAATTGAGTACACCCCGTCCCCATAAATTACTTTTATAATTATCTGCATTTATTAAATCTTTTTCAGCAGGTAGCATTGTCAAGTATTAAATCCAAGCACAAGGAGGGTGTGCATTGTTTCATAATAAGCAGACATTGTCATAGAGGAATCTATAAACTCTTAAGTTTGACTGAAGCCTATTTTTGCTTCCATTGATGATTCAGAAAGAGATTCATGCCTGTGAGCATTGTATTTTTTCAATAATAGCAGATCTCTCTCCCTCTCAAGTACACTTGACCTCACCCAGTACTTGGATTGGCTGATCCTACTTGCTGTATCCTATTTTATAACTTTGGCAAAGCCATGCCGTTTGATTCACTCTAAGAACAAATTTGGGGTTTAAGTTCTTTTTATTTGGTTGTTGAGAATATGCTTCTATTGTAATGAGGTGGAAAGAACAACAGGAAACCATATTTAAGTATTTTTTTTCTGCATGTTCTGGGGAATGGTGGAATAAGTGTAAATTGATTATTTTGCAGGTGATTTTGAATGGAATATATTTTCTGAAAATTAGAATTATTACAATAGAAAAATATTTCTGCATAAGATTTTTTTTTCATTTTATAAAATTTAACCCTCTCCAATATTTAAAATTTGACAGAGAATGATGTGCACAAATATCAAAAATAAAAAGCAAATAAAATAGAAAGCAGGGATGGTGGCAATATCAAAAAAGAGATTCACATTCAATGCGATTATGAAAATTTGAATAAAAAATTCCATTTATTCTATACAATATTTTTTTTTTTTTTTTTTTTTTTTTTTTGCTCCTTTTGGTTCACTTTCATTCTTTGCCTGCACCTCCTCAGCTGTTTCTCACTTTCAAAATCCAAAGGGTCTGTGATGTTATTGGTCCTGACCTGGCATCTCAACTTTAGTCTCTTTGCCACCACCATGATGTAATTTCCCTTTGTTTTTCCTATAAATGTTCTAATGAGCTCTCCTTATACCTCAAACACATGAACTGAAATGTACTACTAGACTGGCTCCTAGGTCCCATTGTTTTACTGTTGAGACAGATAGATAGAACCATAAGTTCTATTGTAAATTTCTTTTCTCGCACTCTTTGCCAGTGGAACTCCTTTGATTCTTGCTTCCCTGTCACCTACAATCTTAAAAAAATTTAAATGCAACATCAAACATTATCTTCAGTCTTTCTGAATCCTGTTCTCCAAACTAAAGTCTTCTCATTCTCGTTCACTCTCAGTAACCGCTGGGATATTAGAGGTATTATTGCTTTGCTTGGGGTGAAATTAATAAAAAAAAAAAAACTACTGATCACACTTCTTGAAGTTGTTTGCAAAGTAAGAACTCTGAAGAGTTCCACAAGCAAGAAGTGTGATAGAAGAAACTATTAGCATAACTGTGGACTGGCTGGGTGTCAGCTTGGCCGATGACAATTGAGCCCCATATATCAAATAAAAATTCAATAAAGAAACAAACATGAACAGTTGTTTTAGCAATAAAAGGGATAAAAAAAATTGTGTGGTAAACGGAAAATATCAACCAATTACTTAAAATTAAAAAGAATTATAAAAAAATTCAATTATAACATTCTGTATTTACATTTGGTATCTAATGCCAGTAATATGTACAGTACATGTACACTGTAATTACAAAGAAATACACATTTTTCCACAAAAATTCTAATTGTACCCTTTTTTCATGTTTATTTTTTTTTAATTTCTTTTATTTGTTATGAAAATTAAATGATAGCATTGTAACTGTGGGTGAGCATTCTTTTGTCACCTGGTAACCAATATTTTTAGATCCAGGCTACCACTACTGGCTGCTCGTGTTTACTTTAAAGTTTGAGCATCATCTGTTTTGGAGTTGTCTTGACATTCTCTGATTTCAGGGATTCCAATTTTGGGGTTAGCATGTATGTTAGTTGCTGGTTATCATAGGGTTTACATGGTTCTTATATCCAATGTCCCAATGTTGTTTTAATCAATGGAAGTGCAATTGAATTTGTGGTTTTCTATAGACTTGTGAACATTTTTGAAAATGTTTGTGTCTTTCCAGTGCTAAGTTGTTCTGTTGATTTTTGGTATCTGGGAATTTGGGATCAGAGTGGATGTAGCTAACCTCATGCTTAGACCTCCATTATTATGTTTGGACCTGCCACTAGCATCAATGGAATTAAGGCTGTTGATTGGATTGATTGAAATTATGTGCTAATAAAAAAACAAAAAATAGGAACAAATTCACTAATCTAAACAATTCATGTAATAGAAAAAAAAAGGTGTTGGTTAGATCCAGTGACTAGACCCAAAGAGTTGTGAGATCAATACCAGGTTACAGCTGCAGTGAACCAAAAAACTTTGAGAGTTGAGTTAAAGAGAAATAACTGAGACATGGCATGTGTAACTAAAACAATCTACCTCAGTAGACAAAATAAAGGGCTAGGTTCAAAATTTTAATCACCTGAAGAAGGCCAGAGTGTACAACAGCCGAAATGTTGTGAATATGGCAATGAAGATGAGGATAACAGTCTGAATATTGTAAACAAAAAAGTGTTTTCAGACTTTCATGATTAATTAAAGAAAATGTTGTTGCTTCTTTTTTTTCTTTTGTAAGGAAACTCTTTTGAGAATTTATTAGCCTTCATTTCTATCAAAATTTGTGGCCATTTAATCTCTGAGACTCGATACTGGTTCCTATTCCACATGCTATCAGCAGTCAAACTGCTTACAAAGATAACTAAAAGCTTCAGATAGTGAATACAAGGGGCAGACAAAACTGAAAGTTTTCTGTTAAGTGTCAAAAGGTTATCATAAGCTGATTCTAGGGTAAGGAAAATATAATTCCCAATCAGATTAAAGAACACTTCCCTTAACTCTCATTTAAGTTCTTATTAAATCCACAATATCAGCTTCCTTATTGATTCATGTATTTTTTAATAGTTCTTTTTTTGTTGTTGTTGCTTGGATCCATCTCTTGGATAGAGATATTTCGTGAGGATCATATAACTTTTTCCACTCTTCTTGAATATATTCAACACTGACACATGTTAGCAGGTTCTAGCTGTTACTAGAGCTTCCCCTCTGTAAATATTACCACCACAACTTTTGGATGACAGTCACTTAGTGTTGTGCTGCGTGCTTTTCAAATATATATATATATATATATATATATATATATATATATATATATAAGGCTCAAACTCTAATATTCCATGGTTATAATTTATTACATTGGAATCATAATCACGATCCAATTCATCAGACCTACAAATTCAAAAATAAATAAAATATCACACATTGAGTTCTGGTGCTAATAAAATGATGCTCAATGTATAACAACAAATATAATTTATATTAATAATAAATATACTTTCCCCCCCCCCTCACCGCTAGCACAAATCAGAGTTTCATGCACAATGTAATTGTCAGACGCTGATTGAACAGCACCTGATGATTGCATTGTGCATGAAACTCAGATTTGTGCTACTGGTAAGAAAAAATATGAGAAAGTGTTCTTGTTTTGTAACTAATTTTGTTAATATAACAAAATTAATGTAAATATGAAAAAATATTGAATTAGAATGAAATATGTGTAATGTTCATTTTGCGTTACTTTTACCTTAATTTTACTTGATTTTTTTTTTAATATAATAAAATCCATAACAATCAAATAAATCATAAATTTTACTTTTCTGCTATCTTTGTCTTTTCCTTGACCTTACTGAAAGTCCTTAGAGTGATGATAAAATACATCCAGCAACAAGGGTTCTGATCAGGAGACTGAAGGTTTTGAAAATTGTGGAACCACTCTTAATTGCTGCTGTTCCTAGGTTCACCCTGACCCAAGATGGTAGTAACTTTTAGGATCCAAGCTATGGCCAAATAGTGAACTCCCAAACAAAAGCAAAACACTATGAAAGTATAAAAATTCATTTTTATATAAAAAAAAATTACCAACAATACATTTTATCTGTAGTTGAAGACATACAATTGCATTCATAACATATTTAGTTGAAGGCATTCAATTGCGTTCAAAATATTTAGATTTCCGCATTAAATAATAATTAAATTGATCTGTTGCTAAATGAAATCAACCAAACAACCAACATCAAATAACTCTTACATGATATTAATCCATATAATTTCCTACAGTTTCTTAAAGAAATCAAAATGTATTCCAAAATATAATTTCAACAAAACTACAACATAAAACACACATAACAGTGCCTTTAGTAATTTTGTCCACAGAAGCATGTAAATGCACAAAAGCTGAGCATCATCTACCAGGTATTCAATTGTGAAAGAAGAATAACATATATCGTATTTTTATTACTTCAAAGCTCCCAAGAAAATTAAATTGACATTAAATAAGCCATGAGGAGTTGATACGCTGTTTCACAAATTAATCATCTTTAAAACATTAATTACAACTTTACATGGGGATAAATACTGTGCATTCAATGCATAATATAAATGCCTGTACGTAAATGATTTCAGTGGCTTTTCTGCATTTTATTTTATAAAATACAGAGAGATATATAAATTCTTTGCAAGTTGAACAAAATTCAAATGAACAGTTACTGATTTGTTCTGTCTTATTTCTCCCTCGCCTTTAGCTCCCCCACTTACTTCTCCCTCACCTTTAGCTCCCCACTTACTTCTCCCTTGCCCTTAGCTCTCCCTCTTCATTTCTTCCTCATTTTCAGTTTTTTCTTTCTTTGATACAAAAGAAAACAGTTATTACTTGGATTTGATTTACCTAACTGGGTCACTGTGCACGTCTTGATTTTTCTTCATAGATTTATAGTTTTGTTGTTTGTCATATTTTCTGTATTTTTTTCTCTCCCTTTTAAAATCATCCTTGTTTCTATTGTTTCTGAGGTGAAGGTTACATGGTAACTTTCAGTTTGGTGAGTTTTATTTTTTTGTACATATTTTTTTTTTCTATTGCAGTTTTCAATGAATCAACAACATGGGAAATGTTGGAAAAATTTGGAGGAGAAGGAAGTGTGAGTCTGTTTTTGCTTTACATTTTTATTGTTTGTGTGTGTGTGTGTGTGTGTGTGTGTGTGTGTGTGTGTGTGTGTGTGTGTGTGTATCTCTTTCTTTCTTGCTTTATTCTTGTATTTGTTTTTGCAAACTTGAATGATGTAAGTTTATTGAATATGTATACAGGTATGAGTTTGCATGCATATATATACCTACGTGTGGCCAAGTGGGTAGAACATTCATCTAACAACCATAAAACCCGGGTTCAAATTTGACCATGATCAATTTGTCAGGAAGGTGACACCTTGATGTTATCAGCCTGGGGAGTCGATCCCAGCATGTAGCACCTTTGAAAATTGCTGACCCAAGCCTTGTTAGTGAAATTGGGTAGACTGAACTATTTGGGATCCATCAATGGTTGTGCTAGCATGAAGTCGGAAGTCATCGTGATCAAGGGTTTGAGTGTACTGGCCTTGCTTATATCATTGATCGATTATCTTTCTCACATATCCTCATAAACTATGCCTCTCGCCCTTTACACAAAAACTTCCTTCAGTAACTCTCTACCTAGAGTGGCTCTTGGGCCTTGATTCATAAAAAACTGGCTTTGTACCTTTTTCCAAAACAAATAAGCAGTATTCAGACCATTTCATCAATTTCATTTGGCCATCTTGTTCATTAAGCCACATTGCACTCATTGTTTCAACAAATGCAACATTTTTAATACTGTTAGTGTTTATACATATTTGTGTTCATTTCTGTTTGTATTCAATCTTATTTGAATTTTCTTTGCTTTTTTTCCCCTTCCCTGTTTAATCAAATTATCTTGTCAGGGAGAACTGAGCAGGAAATTGTTTCAACCCCATTCAATATAAAATTTGAGGCTGCTGATTGCCTGGAATTATACCTTCAGTTGTCTTTTCTTTTTTTCTTTTTCCACCTATTGTAATCTTTTTTTTTTCTTTTTTTTTTTAAACATACGTTTTTGCTGAGTGCCTATCATGAAACTGTTCATAGTAAATTGTCTTGCAAATCATTTCTTATAAATATTAAATATGATCCTGACTGATACCTTTCAGTATGATTTTGTATTAGGCAAGGATACATTTAGTAAATTTATCTCTCGCTACATTATATATATATAGTTTCTCCCAATATGATCATCAGGAGGCAACAAGAGGTTCTTGTGGCCTGACAATAATGTTAGAGACACAGTGTAGTGATATGAACTGATTCTCTTTTGTCATTGGTTAAGGTTATTTATTGCTCTGTCTTAATTGATTTGATTTAACCATTGAGAACTTTGGATTAAAGGTGTCTGTCTTTTAGTCTGTCTTTTTTCTGTTGCGTTTTGAAATCCTCACAGTATTTAGTATTGTTGAAGTTATCACTAACATTTTTGTCTAGAATTACAAACACATTTCATTCAATTTTGCAAACCAATTGATGAAATTTGAATAAACTGATTTGTTTGGAAAATAAAAACAACTGTACTTTTTTGTATCCCTTACCTATTTGAACTTCTCAAAATTTGGTTTCAATCGGTCAATGTATGCCTATTTTAGATTTTGTGATGGACAAATGAACTAATGGAAGTCACAGAACTTTATATATAGATAGATTAATACACAAACTCCATTTTTTCTTATGAACTTTGTAGTATTAGTATACAGCAAGTTAAAATAAAAAACAAAAAGTGATACCTTTGATTTTTATTTATTTTTTCTATCACTTTAAAAAGATTCTTCTTCCTGCTTAATTGAAAAGCAGTATACGGCAAGGTAAAAATAAAAATGTTTATTCTGCTTGAATGTAGTTTTACTTATAACTCAAAAAGGAAACAAGTGCTTCTAAAAGTTTTTCAAGTAGTTTTCCACAAAATGAAACAAGGGGAAATGCATGTTGAGTTAGATTCTCATGCATAAGCAAAGTAGAAGTAGTACTATGACATTTCTTTTTTTAATCATTTCATCACAAGCAAGGCAATAAAGACACAAGTGTCAAAAGGTGACTGAAAAGCAACAAGCTGGAAGAGAGTTCGCAAGTGAAAAATGTGAAAGAAGAAACTGTTAGCATAGAACTGCCAGTTACATTTAGCAATTTCAACTGTAAAATGATGAAACCTAGCTGCCAGTTTAGTACTGACTGTGCTTAAATTCGTAAAGTCAAGGTACCAAAGAGGGAAGCTCATCAGAACACTTCCCATAAAAATATTAAAGAAGCCACATTATGGTGGCAAGACAGTAACTGACACTGAGATGATAACATTGCAGATTTTTCTTTGGATTTTGTCAAGAATTTCTAAATACATAGCCGAAGAACCAGATCATATGTGGAGTAATGGTAGACTTATTCTTACACACAAATACCCTTGGGAAAGGTATGAATCCCCATAGTTATGGGTTAATTAGTGAGACTTATATCACTAAACCATTATTATCTCAAAAAAATTCTTACACTCTCAAAATATTTTCTGGCTTTAAATAACCTACAAAGGGTTGCTAAGCTGTAGGAAATTAATCACCCAATCAAAAAAACACATGTCAGTGAAAACTGTTAGCCTGAGAAGACACAATGAGTCACTGTCTTGGATGTTAGCATCATCCATGCTGATGGAAGGCAAAAAAGGTTCTGTAAGTTTATTAAAAGATAGCAGGCAGTGTCATTTTGGAGGAGGCATTAAAATTAAAAAGAAATGGATTTGTTAATATTTTTTCCTCAATGTTCTTAACAAAAAAAAGGGTTTATGAAAAAATAATTTGAATGAAAACAAAAAGCTGTTATTTTTTTGTTATATATTGATTTTATAACTTTATCTAAACTTAACAATATTTTCTGTCTGAATTTCTGGGATGAGGAGTTATCATTATTTACAGTCAGACTTATATTCTCATCTTTGTTATTATCTCTGTTTTCAGGTCCAAATAACTTTCAGGGAATTTCAAACAACCCATTATTTAATATGCAGAGGTAGATTGTTCTTATTCCACTGTCCATATCTTGTCTTATTCTTTCGTTTTTTTTTTTTTCTTTTTTTTTTGCTAGTCCTGTTTCTACTAAGTTTGAGTCAGTACTACCTATCACAAGGATTGAACTCAGTTACATAATAACAAACCAATGCTGTAATCCTCTTGGCTATTGTCTCATGGAATTAAAGAGTTAGTAACTGACCAGTACTTGAAGACCAAAAAACACAACATTCAAAACATTGAAATAATAACAACAAAGATGAGTAAGACTGTAAATAATATAAATATTAATAATTTCTGTCATCTTTTTAAGTTGGATGAAAGTAAATGTTAAAAAAGAAAACATTTTTTTTTTTAAATACAAGCAATATAAAAAAAAAATTAATATTCATCTGTGGTGCTGCTTTATAAATTGATGGCATTTGTGGGCTTTTGAAATGGTTGAAAATCTGTTTAAAATAAGGTGAGGTAAAATTGTTTTACTCTTTAATTCTGTCTGTTTACAATATTAAACATCAAAGGAGGTAAAAAAATCCATCTGATTTAAGCATTTGTATCACTTAGTTTTTGTTGCTGTCTCCTTACCAAATTGCATATCCTGAAAACCTTCCGGGCTCTAAACATAATTCTATCTATTTCAAGCTTTGGTTGCTATTATTCTATGAGTCATTGGCAGATCAAGTCCAACAATTATTTTTGGCGGTTAGATAACATTTTGAAATTGATGCAGATCCCATGAGTCATAGCAACAGTTGCTAACCTGCTGCATGCGTTGACCACTGACAGACTTGTGCATTCCTAATCAATAAAACATTGAAAATGCATGAAGCATTCAGTCTGATAGAACTGTGAGTGATTGCCATCTTTAAGCTATGGAAGCATCTCCTTGATATATATAAGCTTTGAAAATTAATTTGATCACAGAGAAAAGGGGAAAAAAATTTGTCCCTTAAAATATTATGATGATGAGTCATATTTGTCTCCCTTTGACATAACTTGCAGTAAGTATGCATTGCACTACAGTACATTTTCAATGAACAATCACTTGTTGGAAAAGTATTTCTGTGACTGTGATAAGATCATAGTCACATGTGTTGAAGCTGAGGAATGTAACCATTCCATGGTTGAGGCAGCTGTTCAATAATTTTCTACTGCTGCTTATTGCCTGTTAAGTACATCCAAAGGTGAGGGACTTTATGAACATTTCTATTGACTATATATTTTATCTATGTGTATTTTCAATTTTTTTAATTGTAATTTTCTGAGGCTATCTGTTTACTTCATTATTCTATCTTTATCTGTGTGTGTGTGTGTACATTCTATACATGTATAGGTGTGTACATATTTTTGCATGTATATGTATATATTTAGGTGTTTGTAAACATGCATATAGTCATGTGTATATGTCTCTCTCACTCAATATATATATATATATATATATATATATATATATATATATAGTCAGGCTTATATTTTCTTAATATAATGCTCACTATCTGAATGAATCTGTATATATACATCTATACATGTTGGCTAAAAGATATTTTTTCTCTCTCTCTCTCCATATATATATACACACACACACACACACATATATATATATATATATATATGACTGTTATTATGTATGTATGTATGTATGTATGTATGTATAAATACATTTTCCCTGGTGGGTTTATAAATTGAAAGAAAAAAAATGAATGTGCATGTTTATTGATCTGTTTTTTTTCTTAATGTCAGAGATAAATTTTATGTTAAATTTTACAGTGATAAATTCACATCTTTGACAATTTTATCTGTAAGAACTTCTGTCTCTCATCAAGCCTACTTCTATTATATAAAGTATGTAATCTTGTCACTTAGACCATTCCATGCAATGATATCGGAAGAAGCAGGAAACAGCCTTGAATACTCATATTCAATATGTGATCTGTTTATCAATGTTTGCACTGAACACATACAGTCAGTGGATTGATGCTCTCTTAGTGTAATGAAAGTAGGTCAGCTTATTCGATCTTTATTGAAAAATATGTACCTCTGATTCTGAAATCTGTGTTTGTCAACTTAATATACTCAAGTTAGATTCTATAAAATAAAAGCAGAAATATAAAAATAACAAAAATAAAATGAATTTTAAAATGTTCTAAAATGATTTATGAATAAGAAATATAAGATTATAATTAAAAAAAAATGTGGATTTTAATTTAAAAAGGTTACATAATTTTTATAAACATACCTTATTTAAAACTGGACAGCTTTAGTAGTCTTATTGAATTCATTGTAAATCTGTATTTTAAAAAAGCCAAAATTTTTAATGACATTTTTCTCTGATTTCTTTGATTTTATTAAATTTTTACAATGAGATTATTTTGGCTTAACATCTAATGTTCATTTCTCTGAAATCTGCATTAATAATGAAATGAATGCCCATTGTAAGTAGTGTTCATTATAATTATAACATGAGACTATTTTTCTGCAAGGATTAATAGGATCTTCATTATACATGTTCTGTTTTAAATCTTGAACAATTAGAAATCAGTTTAGGATTAAAAATGAATTTCATTTTAGCTATTGCAGAAGTAAATATTCACTTTATTTTAGACTCTGATTGTATTCATATTGATTTTGACTGAAAAGAGAAGAAATACAATGTAGTGAAAGAGTAGTTAAAAAAAAACTCTCTCTCTCTCTCTCTATATATATATATATATATATATATATATATATATATATATATATATACACACACACACACAGTATTTTTTGAGCTAGATAGACCCAAATAGTGAAAGTGATGATTTTTGTTTTTAAGGTTAATTTATAATTTAGGGCGGTTGTTATTTATAAAATCTCTTTATTTAAATATTTAAAAAAAAAAAAAAAAAAAAAAAATTGGGAGTTGCATCCTTTGTGTGTGTGTGTGTGTGTATATATATATATATATATATATATATATATGTGCGGTACTTAGTGGAAAGTGCGATATATATATATATATATATATATATATATATATATATATATATATATATATATATATGCAGAAATATAGTCTTAAAGTGTGCTATATTTATGGGGTAAAGTGCTCAATATCAGAGACAGAGCGTGTGTAAATATAAAAGTGGACATGGAAGTCAGCACTTAGAGGCGACAGTCTGTTTCATGCTAGTGCAATCGCCTGACGATTGCACTAGCATGAAACAGACTGTCGCCTCTAAGTGCTGACTTCCATGTCCACTTTTATATATATATATATATATATATATATATATATATATATATGTGTGTGTGTGTGATAGAGCTAACATATACAGTTGTATAGATATTAGTTTGTAACCCTTTTGCGATCATCAGCGTTACACCGAGAGTTGCAAACTAATATCCATACAACTGTATATATATATATATAATTTTCTCTCAGTAATCTTGATCTTACGTGTTTCCATTTTCCTAAACAGTGGCTGACTCTAAATAATTACCCCCCCATATGCACACACACACGTGTGCACACAAATCAGTGTATTGTAATTGATAATTGACATGCTTGAAACAATTGACACAGTTTGAAGTTTGAATGATTGCATCTCTTGGTGTGGTGGCTTTCTGTTTTATAGACATCTTGTGAAATTTTGTCTTTTATGTTTATTCTTTTAATACTAAAAAAAAAATAAGAACTAATTTATATTGATAATGGTTTTTGATAAGAATTTTTAATATGAAATTTAAAAGAAAATCAGAGATGAATGTGGCATATAAGAAAAATAAATTTAATGAAAAAACTAGACTAAAATAATTTTAATCTTTTTTTTTTTTTTTTTTCTGTTTTTTTTTGTAAATCATTTCACCCCAAGTAAAGTGATAATGCCCTTAATTGTCTTGGTTGTTGAAAAAGGCTACTTTTTTGTACTGGAAGGAGATATATATTTTATATGATAGGTTGTTGTGCAGATATTGTGGTTGTATGAGGGTGTTTTTTTTTTTTTAAAGCAGATAGTGTTGTATGTGATAGGTGACATCAGTACAATATCCTATGGTTGAAAAGAGGGAGGGTTTGTCCTTTTCTTTTATATTGCAGAAACAATAACACCTCGCAGGCATTAAAAGAGGTCCCCTGGCAGAGAAGGTGAAGTCATTCCACAAAACTATCAAGATTTGAAATTGCATTATCTTTTAGAGCCTGTTTGACTGGGACAGCATTTTGCCTATTAAACTGTGAAAGCTAACTAGCAAACACAAACATCATGTTTAATCCTATGGTTCCCTTCTTAAATATCTAATTTTTACTTGTCTGTTGGAGAGGGAGATACATATCTATGTGATAGGTTGTTGTGGAGATGATTTTGTTGAGCAGGATTTTTTTTTTAAGGTGGTTCAGTTAGAGATAGGAAGTCACTCTAAGGGGAACCCGAGACATCATTATGGCACCCTGTGGTTGAAAAGAGAAAGGGAGTGTGCTCTTTCCTTTTATATTGCTTTATACAACACCACTTCATGGGTATTATCTGTGATAACATTGAAAGAAAGTTTACTTAGATTGTTTGTACAATCTACAACCTTTTAGTGAACATAGATAAGAAATAAAGAACAAACTGTAATGGCCATCTCTTAAAAATTTATATATTAAAATAAATGAATTTAACACATACACGGATTTTTACATACATTTATATGGGGAAATAAGTGTAGCTTATTGATTGATTTATTTTCTATATCTTATCAATCCTTTGTGGGTTATTTAAGGCCAGAAAATATTTTAGAATTTTTTTTTTTTTTTTTGAAATAATGATTTAGTGATACAAGTCTTATTAATTAACCCATAGCTGGGGGGAAGAGGTGGATTCATACTTTTCCCAAGGATATTTGTGTGTAAGTGAAGATAATGAATCCAACTAAAATTGGAACTCTGCTCTGTGATTAACAATTCTTATCCATTACACCACTCACACATCCAAGCTTACAGCATGTGGTATTCCCAAGCGGCCACCTATCTAGGTACTGATCAAGTTCAATGTTGCTTAATTTCAGTGATTGTACAGAAACCAGTATTTCAACATGACAAAAACCTGAATAAGTGTATCATAGCTCAGAAAAGGAGAGAAAAGTTATTCTTCAACAAACTATTAATCTTCTACAGTGAATGAGACAGTGTCTGACTGTTTCTCTTGGACTGGGATATATTCTTGTGTTGTAAAAAGATTATATATTATGTGATAATTTGTAGTGGAGATGTCATTGTATGAGGCTTTTTCAAACAGGAAATAGTGTAGTGATAGTATTATGCTGTATGCGATGTGACCTGTAATCCAGGGGTGGAGAAGTTTGATGGTGAAAAGAGACATATTTTGTCACTTTGGCTTCCTGTGGGTAAAGAGAGAAAGAAGAGAGCGTGAGAAATTGTGCCCTTTCCTTTTATACTACTTTATGCAATAATATCTAGTCATCATTAAGCTGAATGTAACTCATTATATCCCACATAGAATTTATGAAGCAACTACATCAAAAGATTAATTCACTGTAAGGATTATATATATATATATGACATACCAAATACTAATAGCATAGATAAGAAATAAGCAGATGCCAAAATTCACAAAATTTTTTTTTAACTTTATGACCAAATATAATCAATATAAAGTCATTTACTGTTTATCTATATTTTGCTAGAAAACTTGGTTAAAAATATTAACTTTGAAAGGTACCAATGTATTTTTTAATCCTTTCACAGATTTGTAATGGTCCTCTCTTAAGTTTTATTGAAAGAAAGTCTTGAATGAATAATTGAAAATCATGGTAGTAATATTAGCAACATTAAATGGTATTTGATGATTTAAGCATTGAATTTTGCTATTACTTATAAGATTCTTGACCAAATTTTGGCACTGTGTATATATATATATATATATATATATATATATATATATATATATATATATATATATATATATATATATATATATAATTAACAAGGCATCTACCAGAGGAGGACTGATATTGAAAATAAATTTAAAACAATGTTCTGAGACAGATACTTAGGGGCTGATGATAGCTGCATACAAAACAGCTTGAAATAGACTATCCCATGTTGAGGTAATTTTTTATTTTTTGCTGTAAATAAAAATATATATGCTCTGTTGTAATAAATACATCGAGCTCTCTGTAG
>OZ038497.1:62361883-62379383 GCA_964036315.1 Acanthosepion esculentum
AATGTAGTCTTTCCACCTCATGTTAGCTGAGAACATTAGCCCAAGAAGGTACAATGAGTCACTTTCCATGCTGATGGAAGGCAGAGAGGGGTCACTCAGATGATTAATGACAAGAAGTTTAGATTTGGAGGTGTTAAAATAGACAAGCCATCTTTTGTCCCAAATAACAATGGTCTTGAGGTCATTTTGTACATAAGCTGACATTTTGATCTTGTCTGACTGATCAGCCTTACTATCAAGACAGGAGTAAATGGTAGTGTCATCAGCATAGATGCCAAGTTGAGAGCTGGAAGGTCATTAATGAAGATGAAAAACGGTGTAAGACTAAGGATGGAGCCCTGGGGGACACCTGTGTCAGTATGAAAGGATGTAGACAAGTGGCTGATCAGGACAAGTTTCATTTCACAATTAGATAGGAATAACTGGATCAGCTCAAAAACATGCCTGGAGAGGCTGTAGCTTTTCAGCTTGTGGAGAAGAACTGAATGCCAGATCCTGTCAAAGGCCTCCGAGATGCCCAATGCTACAGCCCTGACTTCACTGTTTTTATCTCGAGCATTATAAACTCTTTCTGCAATTATCATTAGTACATCAGCAGTTGATCTGTAGAAACAAAAGCTATATTGTTTGTCTGAGGAAAGGCCCTGTGATGAGAAATGATGAACCAATTCAGTATTGATTAAGGCCACTAGAAATTTCTCAAAAAGAGGCATAAGGCTAATAGGCTGATAGTTGGATAGGTCAGACAGTTCATCAGAGTTCTTAAAAACTGGAACAACAGCAGGCAGGAAAGCAGGAGACAACAAGGCATTCATTATACAGTTTAGAGATAACAGGAGCTAGTTCAGGAGAACACTTCTTAATGACTATTACAGCGATGCCCATCAGGTCCATATGCTTTGTAGGGATCAAAGTTAGAGATGATAGCAGAAACCATGGAATGGGTTATATGCATATCACTCAACAGAGAATCACTTCTAATTGGGATGTTAGGCAGGGATACTCCAGATAGAGTAAAGTTTGAGGAGAATTTACAGGCAAAGCATTTAGCTTTATCAGCAGAGGTTGGTAACACCTCAAATTGATTGAAGAAGGAGGAAATTAAGTGCCTTATAGAAATGCCAGTAGTCACAAGAGCCAAAGTTTTTAGAGGCTATGCAGTGCCTTATTCTCTCTGCAAACAGGGACTTAGCTTTTTCAAGAACTTGCTTACATTTGCTCCTGCTCGAAATAAATGTAAGCAAGTTCTTGAAAAAGAAAAGACTCCATGGTTCACACCGGCATGCTCGGCTGTAGTCAGTGGCCTCGAGAGACAATTCCCTGGCCATTGGAAGATAATCCCGGATGTAAACACCAAGGCCACGCATGTGAACGTTGGAATCTTTTCAGAATAAATATATACTATTGTTATTCATACAGATCAGTGTATTTTTCATGGATTTCTATGACTTTATATCACTTTTTATGTAAATTGTATATTTCATCCTAATAAAGAATTTAGCTCAGTGAATTCTTTTAAGGATTGTTTTGATATTCTGAACTTGTTAGAACCACTGATCAGTCAATGGAATGTTGACAAGAGTAAAACAAGTGATTGTTTGAAGTTGACAGAATTGGAGAAATATGCTTCATGTGGAAGAACTTTCCATCTCAGATCAAAGATCATTTGGTGCATTGCAATGGCTACACAAAGAAGCACCAATGGAATGCTACTAAATCAACAGTTGACTTTATTGGGCTATGATTTGAGTGTTTATCACAGTATCATTCAAATAAGCTAATTGCTCAGTGTAGCACTAACAATTTCAATCCTGTCAAATGCATAAGACCTTTTCTTTTGGTAGATTCCATTCAGGTTGAGACATTGGAGGCTGTCCTGGATCTAGCAGTAGTTTATATTGTTTTTGAGTTTTAAATGGATAGCACATGTAACTTGAAGAGAATAATGACATGATCAACGTTAACATTCCACACTACTTCAAATAAAAGGTTATGAAGGAAACCCCCATCAATACTGGAGAAAACAATAACATCTGCTTAAACCTATTTCTCTGAAAAATTGTTTTAATAGAAAGATTTTACAAATTTCAACCGAAAACAGTACTGGCTGCTCAGGTCATTGAAGTCCAAATGTCTCCTTGTAAGGAAATGACTACTATTACTATTACAATTAATAAATCCATTTTTTTTTATTACCAGTGATAAACTTGTCCCAAAATTACTTTTTTTCTGGGTTAAGTAGACCACAAACAGAAAGATAGGTGCTGATGATTTCCTGAACTTTTTCATCAGCCTAATTTCTGTGTTTGTATGTGTGTAAAGAATTTATACAAATATGTTTTACTGAAATTATCTGGCAAGGTCTGTCTGTCTTCAAGTTTAAATATAAACTGTCAGACATCCATGTCCAATTTATGAAGAAACTATTGTAATTAAAGAACAGACCTTGCATGTTGATTTTACAATATATAGCATGTGTGTGTAACACTTTTCACAGTGCACAGATACTACACTTTGACCCAAAACAGAAATCCCATTTTAATCCAAAGCAGATGGGCCTGCTACACTCTTATCATATGTCTAAATGCCTATTTATGCATAAGTAGTTTTGTATTTTTTTACTGCTAGTGTGTGTCTGCCAATATATATATATATATATATATATATATATATATATATATATATATATATATATATACAGTTTTACAACATATTATATTTACTGGTAAAGATGCTCAATATCAGGGATATAGCATATATAAATATAAAAGTGGTCATTGAAGTCAACACCCAGTAGTGACAGTCTGTCTCGTGCTTAAACACAATCATCAGGCCACTATATATAAAGGTTCAGAAATTAAAGAATATCCCCATTCCTCTATATATATATATATATATATATATATGTGTGTGTGTGTGTGTGTGTTTAACCTACATATTCAGTTAAACAATAAAACATTCTTGATAATGGTTAATAGATTAGTTGAAAGCACTTAGATCTACAGATCATTTAGACATTTTTTCCACACAATGTCTAGAAAAGAATTTACTTGTATGAATGCAAGAAAGATTTAAGCTTAATCACAGTACCTTGTCAGTCATCTTCAATGAAACTTGCATAAAAGAGGGATTGTTGCCCAAATATACAATTAATTACATGTATATATATGACTGATAAATAAGAAATAAATATAAATATTTAGTCAGTTTTCAACCACTCTTTGCTATATTACAGTTGTTAACAATCTAATACCTTGGGCCCACCTGTTCTACATTCCTTTAACAAGGTACAACATTCCTATCCCAAGTTCGTTTTTTCTTAATTCATCCCTACCTTAAGGTAATTCTTTGTTAAGTGGAAGAAATTAAATAAGAGTGTTTGTGAGGTTACAATTGATGAGATAAATTCCTAACAAAACATTTCAGGAATGTTCAGTTATGTAATATCAATTTACTTCAGAACGGGGTGGTTTCTTGTTTAATCAGTCAGTAAATGCATTTTCTTATTATTTAAGATGTGCTTATTTTGTTTTCTTTTTCAAAATATTTTATCCTTTTGGCTTTGTCAGTTTTCCAGTTTTTTTTTTTCAGGTGACTAGAGCATTAAGTAAACACGAATAATTTTGTGATATTTGTTAATAGAAAACAAATGCATACTACAGAATTGATTTGAACCTCTGCTGAAATAAGAAGCTTTTTGCAGTAACTGGGCATATAAGTGAGTTATGGAGGAGTGATTTGCCCAGGGGCTCTTTTGCCCACTCCTGACTCCATCAACTACCATTGTATGCTCTGCTGAAACACTTTGTGAAGATATCTGGAATAATATATAGTGAGAAATGGATTCATGCTTTACCAAAGTACTTTCCTGGCAATTAAATATCAAGATGTGATTGATATATAAACTCAGCTTCCTGACTGTTTTTATGCTGATATCCCTAACTACCAAGCATTAGGGAATTTGTTAAAAAAATTAAGGTGATTCCTCTTATAAAGAAAATATTATTAAGCAATTAAAACATTAAAATACTAGAAAGCTCTCAGAGTGCATACTTCAGCTAATGCCATTTTGACAAAAAAGAAACATTAATGAAAATCAGTTCACTGGAAATAACTAAGTTTTGAGATATAATAATAATAGCAAAGGTAGTGTATGCCTAACAAAATGTATTGACCAATAAACTAGTGAAAGATAACGCATTCAAGGCAAGCAGCCTATTTGCAAATAAAGTGCTCAGTATTAAAGAAAGAGCATCAATAGTGAATAGATAAGTCATTAAAAATTTTATCTATTTGCTATATATATATATATATATATATATATATATATATATATATATATATATGAGTTAAGTATCAAATATGGATTGGAATCTGACAGGATGATAAAATAAAGGACAAATAGGAAACGTATATCAATCTAACATAATTGTATGTGGGGAAGACATCACTTGATTTAAAAGCTCGCATCAAAATGAGAGAGATTGTTTGTTCAAATGGAAGTCTCTTGTGTTCATATGTGGAAGGAGACATCATGTCATCTGAAAGCTTGCATCTACGAACACAAGAGTGACTTGCATTGGCACAAACAAGCCCTCTTGTTTTGCATTGAAACGAAGATGGATATAACTTTGATTTCACTAATGCCGCCTTAATTAAAAAAAGAACAATTCTTTAAGGAGAAAATACATTGAAAACTTAATTATATTATTACCAACTATAACCACATGCCTATAACTTTAAATTGCCATCTTTCTTTGAATCAATTGTTAAAGAATTTAACTTGTATCTATCTAATACAAAGAATACATGCTTAAAGAGATCAGTCATAAATTAGAATGATGTGACCGCACAAAGATGAAGACATTATAACTCCCACTAGATAGACACACATACACAATTATGAATACACATTACCATCCAATGCCCACTTAGACATACATGAATCTTTACAAACTTACATATATAGAGAATTATCTACTGTTTTAATGCACATGACATGTATCTGACCAATGAGAACTGACTCAAACAAAATTAAAAATACCAGTTTGTCATTTTGTCTGTTTTATCTCGAACTCTGATGAAGCTTTAATAAATGTGAAACATGTTAGATTCATATACATTTCCTATTTGTTCTTTATTTTATCATATTTTTTATATATATATATATATATATATATATATAACTATTGCCTTAATTTCTGAAATGTCTTAGTTGAAAAAAAATTGTGAATCTACTCAAAAACTTAATCAATTGTTTTAGAGTTCATATTTTAACCTTTTTCAGATTATATTTGAAATTCAATGAACACTTTGGTGATATTGTGTGGACAGACACAGACAAATACATAAACTATAACTTTCTTGACAGATGTAAAAGGTCAAATAAAAAGTTGAAGGTTATTGCAAAAAGAAAATCATTGAATCATAAAGTATCCAAAATTTCAGATTAGAATTGCTCTTTTTGTTCTTTTTTAATTAAAAAAAGTGTTTTATTTTTCTAACAACCCACTTTTAGCTACCTTTGATTTTCCCTTGACAATAATGATATAATTTCAGTTTAAATCTTTTACATAAATGTAAAATGCAAACAACTCATATGCATGTCTTGAAAAACAACATTTTGCTTACAAATAGAATAATTTTGAAATCATATTCATAAAGTTAAACAGAATTACCATAACATTACCAGGATTCTTATGTTTAGCATTGAGCTTACAACTGTACATAATTGAGAGAGACTAGTTTCTTATTCAGACTGTTATTTGTCATTGTAAAACAAACTTTAGGAGAAATGAACCTTAAAATCAGTCTGTCAATAAATCCAGAAAGATAAAGATTTTGCAACTACATAACTGTACAGGCTTCCTGGAGATCATCTAACATCAGTCTTTCCAGTGAAGAGATCTAGCTTGTGAAAAATCAGCATTTGAAATCTTGGTTTCAGCTACTGATTACAAGTGCCACAATTAATCTCAATCACTAAGTCAGTTTTTGGAGATAGATGAAATGAAATCTATACATTCTATTTGGTTTTAGAAGATATCAGTTTCCAATTTATTTATTTATTTTTTTTTTTTACAGTAAGGTTCACGCTGTACAAGGTCCGAGGGCCACTCAAAGTAGAGGGTTATGTTAGGAGACAGTTTGTATAGATTGGAGGGGAAGATAGCGGTTAACCCTAGACTTGAACAGGTTAAGATTGTAGTGATCAGGAAAGCTGTTTGAGTGGAACTTACTTCTCACCGATGTAATCTGGAGAGAATGTGGGTTGTTTGCTACAATGTGGGTGGCCTGGCGGGTCTTAGCCATGAAGATTAAAACTGGTGGAACCAAGGAATATAGTTAGAGCACTTTCAATGGAAATAAGCAAGAGAAGCTTGCCACATCCCACCTGTGAGGGGGAGGTTGGAGGTTAAAAAATAATTAATCATCCACAAGGACACTGAGGTACTTTTGGACTCTGTCGAGGCTGGAGAGAAATCTTTTATTGTGCTTCAAATAAAAGTACAACATAGATTATAAATGGAGACAAACCCATATTGTGCAGGCAGTAGGCATCTCTTTATTTTTTTATAACTTTACACTTTGGAAAGTACTACCACCTTTTTCTGGTTGCCTTGCTGTAGGATAAGGGTTTGTCAGCCAGTCTAATAGACCATTATGACTGTTTATTTGGTCCTAACCGCACTAGTAGTTCAACATTCATGACCTTGTGCTAAACTAAACCAAGTTTAGTAAATACTTAACACCACCTCAATTTGCAAGAAAAGCAGTTGTTCTTTGAAAGATGTTTCTAGGAGTCCTTTCTTTCAAGAACATACAGTTTGATCTTTTTCTGAAAATTATCCAATTTTTCTTAAATCTTTGGCAGTGAATTTCAAATAAAATTTTTAGTAAGGGAATTTCATATTAAATCTTTGGCAATAGTCATGGAATTTACATGTGATCTTTGCAGATATTACTTAGGAATCCATGTGATGAATCATCTTTCTTCTATCTTAAATCAGCTGATTTGGATCTTTGCCGAAATTTCTTTGTGCTTATTTTCTGTAATATTACTTATATCTGCCATTACTTGTTTCTTTCATGAGAATTCTGCTGTTATCAACTTTCTGTAAAATCATTAGAAATCAACCATCTCTTAATTGCAAGATAAATCCGTGATTGGGTGTAACTGGTTGTATTCAATAGTAGCTGGTTGCTTACACAGAAAATCAAGTAACAGCAAATCTCCACATCATGGGTATGACAATAAACTACATCTGGTAGCCAGACTTCAGATTGGGAGGTTTTGAGCAGTGTGGAACCACCTCTTAATTGCTGCTGTTGCTGGGTCCACCCTGACATGGGGTGGTAGCACCTGTTCGGGGCCCCGGCTATAGGCAAATAGTTAACCCCTAAACTGGGGTCAAAGCACTATGAAAGCATAAAAATGTTTTTCTAGTAAAAATACCAGCAATACATTTTTGAAAAAATAAAAAAAATTTTTGTAAAAGAAATTACTACTACTCCCAAGAAAATTAAATTTCAGCATTAAATGACCCATAAGGAGTTGATATGCCGCTAAACATACAAACAGCAAGTCACCCCAGTATTCCATTACTTTCCTCAGTATTTTATTTTCTGTGGTGCTGTTCTCTTGATGGTTGTGAAACCAGGTTTCAGTTCTTTTCAATTCTTCCAGTTTTCAGAAAGGTGACAGTTGATTGAATTTACAATATATCAACACTTGTTGATATATTGTTGAATTTTTTATGTTGAATTTTGAGGATTGAAAACACTTCTAATAGTAGTAATGGACAACCGAACTATCCTTGTTAAGCATTACCTCACAGTAAGGTGACCTTTCTGATAGGCTTTTTTGGACCATTCCAAGTGCTCCAACAATGATAGGCATAACTGTCACTTTCATGTTCTACCATTTTCAGTTTTCTTGTAAGGTTTAGATATTTGTTCCAATTTTTCAATTCTTTCAAGGATATTTTGTGCTCTGCTATAACAGAAATCCTTTATGTGATGAGTTGATTATAATAATTATGATTCATATGTAAATTCCTCTTGTCTTGACAATTATGATGATGCATTATCTCCTGACCCTACTTTTATTTCACCTTTTGCTTGTATCTTCTCATTCGCTTCTTTATCCCTTACAATATCTGTTGCCCATCCATGTTTTTATAAATGTTAGACAAATAAGGATTAGCTTCACATGCAAAAAAAAGAAAAAGAAAATGAATGAAGAATGCACAAATATTTTCTATTGCAGCCTCTTTTTTATCTTTCTTTTGTTCTCTCTTTCTTTAGAGAGTTTTAATGTATTGTAATTTCTATGTCTTTCCAGCCCTCTTTGCCTTTCAATTGTTATTATCTCTCTTAATTGCTTTTCCACAAGCCTGTCTCTGTTTTGTCTTCATCCCTTCCTTCTCTCTAGATATGTTTTTTTTTATTTTTGGTTTCCTTTATCGCGCTCTCATTCTTACAACCTGTTATACAAGCAATTCATCACATCATCTTCCCACTTCTTAACTACTTGCTTTTCACAATGTCTTTTCTTCTTTTTTTTTTTTAATCAATTCACCCCAAGAAAGGCAATGTATCTAATACACAAGGGGATTACTGGGAGTGAAAGAGAATGAGAAAACTTTAGAAGGAACTAGAGACCCAATCCTAAACAGGAAACAAGGGATAAATCTTTACCACTGTTTAGAAGACCAGGGAGGAGTGTAAACCAGATGATAGGTAAACGTCTATTCCTTTTGAGGGGAAAATAAAAATTCAATAGTAAATAAAATTTTCAGAGTTTAGGCAGAGACTTTAGAAATATAGAGTTGAAAGAGACTTCAGAAGGAACTGGAAACCCAATCCTCAACAGGAAACAAGGGATAAACCTATGATCTTGTTCAAAAGACTAGGAAGGAGTGTGAACTGGATGATAGGTGAACATATCTAGGTTCTTCGATCAGAATGCGTAGCTGATTCTAGGTAGAATAAGCATAACAATTGTACTTACTAACAAACAGAATAATAATATAGATTTCTTTAATTTTTGGCTAGTTTATTTTTTATTAGATGGAAATAAAGAATTTGCTTTTTGACAAGGTTTAAATTTTCACCCCTTATCCTCGAGAGCCTCTCTGGCCAGGACAACATTTTAGATTACAAAAACCAACCATCAGATGCCTTTCAAATTTACTCATCTAGCTACATTCATTCAGTTTTTACTCCATGACATATTGTTTGTAATATTAGACGTCCAAAATATCCAAGATGAAGCATCATATTTCAATTTTTGGGTAGTTCTTACATTTTATTTTGGTAAGATTGTTTTAACTTTTCTGAATGTTAAGCTACTCGGATCAGAAATAAAACAGTCTCAGTGTTGTGATAAAAACTATTGAAAATTTAATGACAGTATTTCTTCATTTAAGAAATCTGGAAAATTTAAGACAAATATGTCTTATTACTACTCAAGCACAGTACTACAAAAAAAAATAAATAAAATGAAGTGGCTAAATAAAATGCTATGGAGAGAGGGAATCAGATATTAAGTTTTAAAGATTTCTCTTTCTAGATTTCAGTATCTGATTCTCACATAAAATAAACTTTTATTTAGTTATATATTTTAGTTATATTATACTACTATAAACATTTTTTTTGTCTTGTACTTATTTTCTGAGATGAGACCTACAGATTTTTTTCACACTTTTGATAGATAGGTCTTAGATGCTCATGTTTTGAAGAGGCTCACTTCAGCCTACATTAACCCTAACCTACAGTTCCGTTCAACAATAATCATGAAATTTTAAATGCAAAATAAAGAAAGGGGAAGGATGAAGGGGAAAGAAAAGAAAGCATAAAGGGGAAGAAAGAGAGAGCGAGATGAGAAGGAGAGACAAGAAAGAGGAAGAGAGACGAGAAAGGGAAAGAGAACATGTGGGGTAACAAAAAATGAAGTTTTCTGATTTATTTTAAAAGTTTATGGCAGTAATGATTTTAGACAAATGATGCAGTTCAGGTCAATAGCATTGTCATAGATTGATGCTAAGTCAAATTTAGTCTTCTGTTTAGTTCTCAGTTTCAGCAAGAAGTGGAGATGGGCTGAAGAACCTCTCATCAGTACCATCAAAGTGCTGTAAGAGAAAGGTGTGAATAAGCAATAAAAAAACAATGTTTAAAAAAGTAATAATAATTTATCAAAAAAAA
This sequence comes from Acanthosepion esculentum, assembly GCA_964036315.1. NCBI lineage: Eukaryota > Metazoa > Mollusca > Cephalopoda > Sepiida > Sepiidae > Acanthosepion > Acanthosepion esculentum. Next base: position 62,372,090 of record OZ038497.1, read on the forward strand.
TTCAGACAGCTTAAAATAACCAATTAGTTTTTATATATCATCTTGGTTAAGAAACTTAAATAAAAAAAGATGAGCAATTTTTGTAATTACTTTCCAAAGCTAAACACATGAATTAATGATAGAATAATAATAATAATAATAATAAAATCTTGAAGGCTCAGAAAGGAAAAACCTGTAAACTTCATTGTTCACTTTCCCCTCACCCCACATCACACAGTTACTCTTTCTCTTTAACTTTCTTCAGCATTTAAACAGCTGTTAACTACCACTAAGTAACGTTTTTGTACTTCTCCTTCTTTCTTACCTTCTTGCTCCTCCATCCTCCACCTAACTACACTCCACTGATCCTCTCACCCTCTTCTCAATATCTTTTGATTTACAATTTTTGTAGATCAATAGAGTGGAGCACATATGTTTGACTTCAGTACACACGTGGAGAGAGAAAATTTCTTTGTTTACTTTCTGCTCTCTTCTCTCTTTCCCTTTCTCTGTCCTCTTTCCCTTTCTCTGTCCTCTTTCCCTTTCTCTGTCCTCTTTCCCTTTCTCTGTCCTCTTTCCCTTTCTCGTCTCTCCTCATCTCGCTTTATCTTCCTTCCCTTCATCCTTCCCTTCTCTTTATTTTGCATTTAAAGTTTCATGATTATTGTTGAACGGAACTGTAGGTTAGGGTTAATGTAGGCTGAAGTGAACCTCTTTTTCTTTCTTTTTCCCCCTCCCCTCCCATCTCCTACTTGTCCTCCTTTTCCTTTCTGCTGTTGTATCTGCTTGAAACAGCCTAGTGACAAGTGTGTATTCTTACTCCTGCCTGTCTGTGTTGGTGGGCAGAATATGCCTCTCAATATCATGAGGGAGGAGTACATGTCGCTTTCAGCATGGTAACAACTACCTAAAGCTAAATGGGAAACAATATACAAACAATAACTGCCAAAAAGAACTCTTTGGATGGCCCAAGTATGTATCTTAAAATTATTTTTGACTAACATCGTCACTCTAGTAAAAACAAACTTTTTTACTTTTCTCTTTCTTTTTATCTGTTGGGAATACTTGACTTTTCTTCACGGAGCAATCAGCTGAAAATTTACCAAGTCATGTGTGACATCATTTTTTTGTTGTTTTTAAATGTAATTCTTTATTTTTAATTTCTTTAATCAAGAATTACTGCTTTCGTACCAAATTAATGCTCTTTTGAAAACATTTTGAAACTGAAATAAATTTACATATTTTAGATTTAAAATTATTTTTCTCTTCCTTTCTTATTTTATTTATTTGTAAAAAAAAACAAAACATAAACAAATTTACATGTACTGTCACAGAATGAATTTATTAGTTATGGGGTAAAGAAAAACCTGTTATATATATATATATATATATATATATATATATATATATATATATATATTAAAGAAATTCGTACATGATCATATTTATTAAGCTCTTTATAAGAGAAGGGGTTTGACAAATAGTACCTTAGAGTTATACTGTACACACATTTGCACGAAAGAAATACTTCATCTCTTGGCCAAGATAAATATTCACAAATTTTAATAATAAATAAAAGAAATATTTATTTAATTTTTCATTTTTACATGTTCTTCATTATTAAATTAAATATATCCTACATCTCATCTAGTAGGATACTGACACTCTTAATCTGTGTTGTTTTGCTACTAAATAAACTTTACTGATGTAATATTTTATTAATTTGGTCTAAAAAATTAAAATCAAATGAATAATAGAAAAACATAGCCCATTTTATAAGTTTAGTCAATTGCTTTTCTCTAAGTTTGATTTTGTTTTAGTGGCAAAAAATATTTTTTTACTTCCCAATACTTAGTTTTATTATTTAAATTTAATCTTAATTTTGTTTACTGTTGATTATTTTTTTTCTCAATTATCACAATATCTACCTCCACCCTGAAAAAAAAAAGTTAAATAGTGGCCAGTCGACACTTCATGTTGTTTAGTAAACAAAATTTTTATTTTCTCTGTATGTCAAGCCAGATTCTTCACATGCTGAACATGTGAGTGTTCATGTGAATGGCCAACTTCTTTGTTTAATATTTGGCTCTTCTGTCTCATCAGCAAAACAGAAGCATCATAACTGCTCTGCCAACCTTGCCCTTCCTGCCTCTCCATCAACTTGGTCTTGTATCGTAGCAGCAGTTCAAGCATCATATCTTCATCACTATCATTTGAGGAGAGGAAGGCAGAAACGACCAGCACAGTGGGCAGAACAATATGCAAAATAAAAATCCGTTACAATTCAAACATAAAGTGATGCTCATTTTTTTTATCTTTCTCAAAAAGTTCAAAGCTTATTGACAAAGAGACAAAAAGTAAAATTAAAGAAAAATTGGGGATGTGGATGTAATAATTAATTCAAGGTTTGCAACAAGCAAAGGAAAATCAACTAAAAAAGAGTTTTCTTGTGTTCTCTCTGTTGAGAAATACCTCTATTTCCTTTCTTTTAGTACCATGTGTTAGTATTTACATGACATTAAGGCAGGTGGGAAAGGTATGGTGCATATGTTTTGGTGTTTGGAAAACTGCCTAACAGAGGTTTCTAGGATAGTGAGAATAGAGAAATCATCTTTTTGAATATTGAGAAACTTTTTAATTAGTCTTGTTCTTATTTTAATTCTTTGTAAAACAAAACATCTTCAAGTGCTTATTTGTTATCTGTAGGCAACACCTATTCATTATTTTTTATCTATAATTGCACAGTCTTAGGATTAACCTAAACCCTGCTGAGGATGGAAGAGGAGGCCATTTCCTTTGTATCAATCTCAGAATTAAACTCCCTTTCATATTTATTGAGTTACCCTGTGGATGTCTACATCATTTTAAATTGCTTTGAAATTGGATATTACAATATGATTGGCCTACAGGTAATGAATGATTACTAATATTCAAAACAACTTTGTCCCACCATGAAATAATCCATAATTGTGAAAAAATAATGTACAAATAACTAGATATTATTTTCATGTGTTATATTACAATAAAAATTTTCATGTATTACAATAAAGATTTTTGACAAGAAAAATTTATTTCTATATGTTCAATATGTTTATATAATTTGCCATAGGGTAATGATTATCAGATTGGTTTCACAGATGATTACAATTGAGTAGTGGATTAAATCCTTGTGACATGAAATCAAGTTTAGTAAATATTTGCATATTAAGCAGCACAAATTGAACATTAAAGAAAATGCATCATTTAAAATATATAATGCTTTTATGTACAAAGGAAGCCATTTATTAAAATGTTCATATATTATCAAACAATTATTATTACAGTAGTCTATTCTAAAGTATTTAAAGTTAAAAAAAATTAAGTTAATAGATTTAATTAATTTTTTATAATGTGAACTTGTTTATATAATTAACAGAATGACCATATGTTCTGAAGATAACACAAAGCCTTTTTAACATGGAGGGTCCCATGGATACGTGATATCAGAGTCCAAGAATTAAGTAATTAATATATTATTAAATATATCTATTTTTAAAGTTGCTTGTTGTTAGGGGGTGCTCACTTACTCCCCACCCAACAACGGCCAATAACTCAAAATACAATGGATTAAATTTTTATTAGAAAGACCCAGTTCCAAATTAATCACAATAAGCAACTTGTTTTGTATATTTTTTATTTTAATATCTGCACATAATTATCTGCACGCACACACACACACACATATATATATATATATATATATATATATATATATATAATGTCATCCACATACAGGCTTGTTTCACTGTATCACAGCTCATCAGTGTGGCTAGACATCGGATTGCTTCAAGCTGGGATCAAAAACCAACCAATTTGGCATCAGTCAGAGTTTCTACCCCTGAGCTATCAGTGCACAGCAGCAGGAAAGGAAAATTTACCGTATTATTTTTTATGAATGTAAACAAATACTAGACAACCATAGTGCTCAATTCATTTTCAATATATTGAATATAATCTTACAAAATATATATATTCAATATTGTATATAATATTGCAAACACTAACCTTTTCTGTTACCACGGTTTCCACCAGTGAAACCTAAATATAGACCTAAGTGAACACCATTATATGTATGCATTCATTGGTAGAAATTGCAGTAACAGAAAAGGTTAGTGTTTGTAATATTTTAGATCTTAACTAGCTCTGATTTTTTTTTTTTTGAAAAGCATGTATTGGGCACTTAAAAAAAAAAAATATAACCCTTTCCTGCACAAAGTAAACCGTATCTGTAAAAACAGTTATATACAAACACACACACAAAATACAAGGTTGGTATAGATGGAATGAACTTACAGCAACCAAAAACACTATTTTTAAAAAGTGCTCAATACAGAGTAGAGCAAATAATATTTATTTAAAAATTATAACATAACATACTTATAATATTTTTATATATATATATATATATATATATACACACATATGTACATATACATATATATATATATATATATATATATATATATACATACATATATATATATATATATATATACACACATACACCAATTGTGTGTTCTTTTAACTGAGATGTCTAACTTTTTACTGTGCTAGAGTTGTCTCTTTTGCACCAGCAGAACAAAAATGACAATGTCATTGTTAAGGCAATAGGAAATTTTCAAGGTGTTTACAAAGCTAAGAGGTGAAAAGACTTGCTGCATGAAAGTGCAGAGTTCAATAGTAATTAGGGGTTAAAAAATTGAAAGACACCTATGTCACCGCCTTAATAATATTAAGGACTTAACAAGATACGCCATCATTTTTTAAACAGCCCATGAAGAACGCCGATAGGAAATATATTTGAAAATAGTTTGAAGCAAAAATGACCCCTTACTGTTGACTAACAGAAAAATATGGCAATTAAAAATTGGTATTTGCCAGTCTTTAAAATCTATATAAACATGTGAATATGTAAGTTCTATGTGTAGTCTTCAAATTATTCAGTTATGCTTTAGCTTATAAAATATATTGTTGATATTCATTGTAGAAGAAAGAAATAATTTCCTACTTGTTTTGTTCTTTCAGTGCATTGCAATACAATAGACAAGGCAGGAAAAGTTGAAATTTCAGTAACTGCCAGACGAAATGACATACACTTAAGTCACTTGTAATCTGTAAAATACTTACTGTCTTGATGTGATACAAGTGTCACTAGTCATGTTAAGCAGAAACAACGGTCTCTTTTGATGTAAGAATAAGTCAACCTATTGAAAAACTGGACTGATGTCTTTGTGTGTGAGTAGTGACATGTAACATTGATTTGTTGATAGTATGAACAAGTGAAAGAAATTGTTGACATTTATATAGACAATTGTAAGAGAAAAACAAACCTTAAAATAACAATAGTAGATAGAAATACTAACTCTAATACAGTGGTGATGAGTTGATATAGTAAATGTATGATATGGATAATAAAATGTGCACCTGATCATTCATTACAGATTATTCACAGGTGTAAGTTTATCTTATACTTAAAACAAATGCAAAAAAGCAGGTTATTAAAATTTATTTTATTTTATTTTTTTTTTTATTCAAGTGTGTATTTATGTCCAACTTGTAAGTGATCATTGTGCATGTTGAAACCTGTAAAGTAGAAAACTGGTTATTCATATTGAAAGTGGAATTAACATCCTGTGTTCATATTTCTGCTGAAATTGCTTATAATCACTGATGACCTTGGGAATGGCATGAATCCATTTCTCTTTGACTATTCTGTATGTCTGACATAAAGTAGCATAATGACTTGATAACTATTATGCTACTTCAAAGAAAATGAAATTGGTAAGCCGTGCTCTTGTGTTTTCTTTACTTTATACTTTACTTTTAGGCATGAATCCATTTCTCCTTAAATTCTAGTCTCTTAAATTCTCGTGCCTTTTTTATAAGATAACACACCAACCAGGTTTTAAAACCACACCACTTATTAATTTTGCACTTTATGACTGTTTCATTTATTGCATATTGAGAAAAATTCTGACCCCCCATCCCCAATTATTAACCCCCACCACTTGTATGAGGTATCTACTATATATATATATATATATATATATATATATATATATATATATATATATTATCGACTAAATGGCAAAGCATAATGGTTATCAGCAAGGAAACCTAAATTGGTAAACCATGCTAAAATTTCTAATAAAAGTGTTCACTTAGAATTAATGCTCTTGGGAAAGACATGAATCCACTTCTTGATCTGTTCCTCCACCAAATATCTGAGCAAAAATGCTTCATTACTGACATGGCATGTTGTTTGATGAAGAAGGAAGTGTACAAATGAGCACCATTCCCACTTTATTGCCCAAATTAGTCATTGTAATAAAGCGGCTATGCTCTTATCAGTCATGACAAGGATGAGTAATATAAAAGTATTGGATGTGAAAACACCACTTGAGTTCCTCAAAGGGAACTTTTTTTAAAGTTTCCTTCCCATCCATTTATTTAAGAATAAACAGTATTGTATTCATTTTATCATATTTCAATCTAATAATTCCAGATATAACAACATAACAAATTCTGGCATTAGTGAAGAATAAAACTGTTATAGTTTGTATTTTAACTTCAATTACTGGGTTCCAACTTTTGTATTACAGCCCACTGACTTCACCACTACTCTACCATTCTCCTGCTTAGTTTCAAGCATTTTCTGCAAAAACAAATGTCTCTAGCATGAATGAAATTATCAAAATTTTGTAATTTTTTAAAAAATGGAATTAGTTTTGGCATTCTGCTTCACACTGCAAATCAGGCTGTAAGGTATTATCAAGTATCAAAAAGTTAGACAAGTGATATTTTATGGAAGATATTCATTGCTAATGACTTGCTAATAATTTTATTTTTTTGTTGCACAGCTGTTAATTGCTTTGAAGTAAACAGCTGGGAAAACATTTTGTATTTGGTAGCAAGATCCTTTCCATTTCTCTATTGTATTGATGTATACTCTCAAGATAACAAAAGCATTAAATTATTTCTTTTTATGAAATGTATACCAGAAATAAATTTAGGATATTACTAGACACTTGCTTGCTTTCATGTACCAGGGCTAAAAATAAAATTTATAGATATTTATATGTGCTGCAAATTTTCTTGATATTTTTATCTTACCAGTTATGTGAATTGATTTTTATTCTTTTTCTGTAAAAGTATTTGGACAATATGGATAATTTTTACTTTAAACTCTTGCAAGACATTTATCATAAGTTTATCTTTTTTAAATCCATGTAAATTAAGGCAATAATGCCACTGTGACACAGTGATAAAATGTTAC